>CAUYPK010142886.1:0-37232 GCA_963574355.1 Loris lydekkerianus
TTAACATAGCCTTCCTGGCATTTTCTTAGTTATTGTGTTAAGACATTTACATTCTACATTTACTAAGTTTCACATGTACCCTTGTAAGATGCACCGCAGGTGTAATCCCACCAATCACTCTCCCTCCGTCTATCCTCCCTATCCCTCCTCTCCCTCTCTCCATTCCCCATATTCTTGGGTTATAACTGGGTTATAGCCTTCATGTGAAAGCCATGAATTAGTTTCATAGTAGGGCTGAGTACATTGGATACTTTTTCTTCCATTCTTGAGATGCTTTACTAAGAAGACTATGTTCCAGCTCCATCCATGTAAACATGAAAGAGGTAAAGTCTCCATCTTTCTTTAAGGCTGCATAGTATTCCATAGTGTTATGGGGAAGGGGAAGAGGGATGGGAGGGAGGGGGGAGGATGGGTTGAGGGAGGGTGATTGGTGGGATTACACCTGCAGTGCATCTTACAAGGGTACACGTGAAACTTAGTAAATGTAGAATATAAATGTCTTAACACAATAACTAAGAAAATGCCAGGAAGGCTATGTTAACCAGTATGATGAAAATGTGTCAAATGGTCTATAAAACCCGTGTATGGTGCCCCATGATCACATTAATGTACACAGCTATGATTTAATAATAAAAAATAATAATAAAGCAGCAAGAAAATCAAGGAACAGAAAAAATATTTAAAAAATGGAAAGCATGTTCATTTAATAAAGTTAAATGAGGATACTAGAAATATCCTGTTTGTGGATTATTGCTAAGAGATATTTACTTAGGAAAATACCAGTAGGGTTTTGCTTAAAATCCATGAATGCTATGTATTTTGTAATATAGGAAATATATAAACATTTTCACTGTAGAAGATTAACATAAGCCCATAGAGATATTCAATTTAATGGTGAGAAGAGACATACACAACAACTCTACTATCAGTTAGGAAGAGTGCCGAGGGTCCCAGGAGAGGGGCAGGCAGAGGAGAGATGATTGCTCATTGGATTTAAGTAGCCAGAAACAATTCCTTTGGGTCTTGATCTACTTCCCTTTGTCTATATCTGTAAAGACAGAAAAAAGTTTAAGGAACCCCTGGGCCTTTTAGACCAGAAGGAGGCCCTGACTGCTCCCTGTGACTGTCAACAGCCAACCAGTGACCAACTCCTGTCACCTACAGCTCCCTCACCCTCTACCATTGCCCAGGGCACTTCCTCGAGATGAGATACTGCTTCTTTCCCCAGGAATTTTGCAAGAACTCTAAACCTCTCTATTGTATCCTCAACAAGGCTGTGGGGGCACTTTTTTCCTAAAGGAAAACCTGATTACAGCATCCCCTTGCTTTAAAACACAGCCACCGCCACCACCATCACCTCTAAATGTGGTTTTTTAATTGTCTACAGAACAAAATGAAAATTCCTTATGCTTGAATATGTTGTCTTTCCCCATGACTAAGGAAATGGCCCAGTTCTCACATCAGAGTGAAACAGAAAATGACCCAGAAAAAGAAGAGACAGAAGAGGGAGAGGCAGTGGTGCCTGGGTAATTCCACGTCCCTCGTCCTCATCTGTCTGTGACACCACAGAACACCAGAGGGGTATCATTCAATCACAAATGCCATGATGCCAAGAGTGAACTCCAGCACCGGGCCTGCTGGCAACTTCCGAGCAAGTGCTTTCTCTCTGGGGACTACCGACTCTCCCTGACCTCATCCTCAGATTATCAATATGCAAACCTCCCTCTGTGGCTCTATTCGGAAGGCCAAACACTGCAGCCTAATGATCACATACGACAAGGGTTATTTGGAGAAACTTTCATAGTCAACCAATTTTTCTCCAGGAGGGAACATTACCTATCAAAGTCACATGTGGCTTTATTGGCATAACAGGTTTGCTTATAGGTAAAAACAGTAAATCCCTCAAATAACTTGGCCAGAATCGCTTCTTTGATTTTGGCAAACCATCAAGAAAAAAACTCAAGTGATATGATGTGGATGGTGAGTAAAGTAAATAAATCAGGAACACACCTTGACAACTTCCCGCCTGCTCTTCCTTACTTTGTGCTTACTTCCAGGTCTACACCCCTTTTCTCATCTACCCAGGCTAGGAGTAATTTCCCTTTCTGTACCGTCTTTCAGCACATTTGTTATAGTTTTCATCCTACACTTTGGTCGTTAAATGTTTTCTTGCTCTGCTGCTATAAACTTCATGAAAAAGGCACAATTTGTCATGAATTTTTCCAGTTTTGGAATATAGGAGCTGATTCCGTGAATCTACATATAGATGAAAGGATGGTTGAGTGGTCTCAAGATCCCCCTGAATACCCAGCCTGCTGCTCCTTTTCCTGCCTGATGTAAATGATCTCACCTGGCTTGTCTCTCACAGTGCTCTAAAACAGATGCTCTCCAAAGCCCAAGACAATAACTCAGAAGGGATCTAGGGGTTAAGTCTAATTTTAACCATGTGGTGACCGCAATAGTTCTAAGGAATTTATTTGCCACTTGGAGATATAAATTTTAAGACTGCACCTATGTGATAAACTGAATTAACTGCTGGAGATTAAAAAAATTAAAAAGGGGAGTTTCTGACCAAATACCTGTGTGGAAACCTAAATATTTTCCTTAAAAACTGATCTCAGATACTAGAGCATATAAGGCAGGAAGGTGTCTAAACTTCCTGTAGGCCGAATGGGGACCCAAGACCCCATTCTTGGCGAGGGAAAACACCCCCAGAAAATGGGGAAAATAAAGTCAGCTGAGTGAGGCACGACAAAGAATAGTCAGCTAGTTTACCTTTATAACACCCACTGCTAAATTTCTTATCTGAGCAAGTTTCCTAGAGCTCTGGCCTCTTGGGAATACAGCTCACAAACATCCCTGCTGGGTCTGTAAACACTCTACAAAAAAAATGGCCACAGAAGGTGCTGCGGCAAGGCTGGAAAGATACATGAACTAGGCCGCTTCCTGCCCAATTAACAGTCAAAGAAGATACCCCTTGTGGAGATTTGTATTTGGCTGGGGCAGAGGGAACAGCTCGAGCCCTGAAATATGGGCAGGAGGGCTTATATCCCTTATCCCAGAGGAAGACCCTCTGTGGTGGTGACGAGAGGAAAATTCCTCTCTCCCCCGATTCTTCAGAGGAGATTGACGCCAGTGGCGTTTTACTACACAGTGGGATTAACACCCACTAAGACTTTACCTGTGTGACCCCAGACAAGAGGCTACCCCCACATAAGGCTCAGGTTCAGGATCTCTAAAGACGTCTCAGAACCCTAAAGTTAATGAGTATAGAAAACATATGGGACTGACATGCTCACTCAGAGAAACCGCTGGCATCCTTGTTCCCTTCCTCAGCTTCCCCTTTGGGCCAATGAGCAAATGGCCTTCAATAAAAGCTGAGTGGAACTGACACTCAGGGCCACCATCAGATCCCATCAGCGGGGGGTGGTCCCCTGGGTTCCCAGCTTTGAAAATGCTATTCTGTGTGTCTTGTCTCTTTCTTTCTTCTTTCTAACTTTCTATTTCTTTAATCAATCACTGTCAGATCCACAGATCTTAATGGAACCTGCCCCAGGGCAGGACCACGACAACTTTCTCCTTCATTGGCTTATAAATGGAAATCCTCCAGTGGAGATCTAGCCAAAAGGAAGTGATGAGGAACAAACAAAAACATTATACAACTGTCTTTCCCTAAACACCTCAGCCTGCAATCTTTTCTAGCAGCAGTTTGAATTGCTGAAGTTCAAAGCAATGAACCACCTCCCATCCTCTACCCAGAGGACGGGAGGTGAGGGGAGTAATGCTATATACATTAAAATTTTCATTAAATCATCCTTTCATTCTTTATTACGGCAAAACAAAATACCCTGTAATCAGATTCTTTGCCTATTAACTCTAAACATATGAAGGATAACAAGTTTTAATCCCCTGTCACTCCTCATTGTCTGTATAGATAATACCTCATAGCTGCTTCATATATTTTTCCTATTGGCTTTATTTCTCAAAGGGTAATTGAGATTCACACTCTTCTTACCAATGACTGACCCAACCTGATAACATTGGTTTTTAATTTAATTAGCATAGTCCAAATTTTAACACCATGGACATTTTTACTGCATGCCACTTAACAAATAAAAATATATGTTCAGGTTTCACCATGGCCCTTTGTATAAGTTAAGCAGCTATTTTTAAACTAACATCATTTAACAATACTACTTCATATTGTGTGTTTAGTCATGTGCACTATCATAAGCTCTGTAGATATATTAACTTTGAAATCTCACAATCTTATTAGCTAGATGCTATAATTTGCCCAACAGCTATAATTTAACTTTGAAATCTCATGATCCTATTAGCTAGATGCTATAATTTATCCAACTTTCACAGATGAGATATAGAGAGGTTAAATAATTTAATGAAATATATTTTACAACTTTCCGGTTATTGTTAATATGAAGTTATGCATAGCTCCACCTAAGAATAACTTTCACATCTTGAACATTCATCTTTGCCAATACAAGTCACATGGTTTTAAGCATGTTAACTAATTAAACCTCAGTTTACTCATCTGTCAAATGATCCTTGATGGGGAAGATTAATCAGGTAATGGACGAGACTCATGCCCTTCATGATTTTTAGTTAATATTATAACTAGGAGTTCAGACACATACTTCCGTTCTTGGAATGGGAGCTTATCGTTTGCATAATCTTGGAGAAGAGACGTAAGCCCTCTGTTTTCCCATTGCCTTTAGTGTGGAGTGAGAATAACTCAATTTCGTTGGCTGAGGACTTTCCCAGTTCAAGGTCAAATCAAATAATGTTTACAGAAATAGTCTGTAAACTGTAAAGAATTACACAAACTATTACTTTTATTGAATCAAGAGGGAGAAAATTGCTTCTCCACACACTAAGAAGAATGTGTTCCACTTCCATCCAGGTTAATACGAAAGATGTAAAGTCTCCATCTTTTTTAGTGGCTGAATAGTATTCCATGGTATACATACACCACAGCTTATTAATTCATTCCTGGGTTGGTGGGCATTTATGCTGTTTCCACATTTTGGCAATTATAAATTGAGATGTGATTTAAAAGTCTAGTGCAAATGTCCTTATTAGAAAATGATTTTTTTCTTTCTTCTGGCTAGATGCTTAGTAATGGGATTGCAGGATCAAATGAGAGGTCTAAAATTTGAGTTCTTTGAGGATTTTCCATAGTTCCTTCCAAAAAGGTTGTATTACATTGCAGTCCCATCAGCAGTATATTTTTCTCTCCACATCCCCGCCAGCATCTGCAGCTTTGAGACTTTGTGATGTGGGCCATTCTCACTGGGGTTAGGTGATATCTCTGAGTAGTTTTGATTTGCATTTCTCGGATGATTAGGGACAATATTCTAATGTGAAGGAGGTAGATGAGCTAATACAAGGCGTGTAGGGGAATGAGCAAATGGGGAGGGGGAGGCAGAAGGGGGATGAGGGATCACAGTGTACGGCACACTTCTTGGGGGTAGAACACAATTAAAATAAAGAGTTTAACAAATACAATCTGTGTAATTTAATTCTTTGTCCCTCAATGAATCCCAAACAATAAAAAAAAAAAAGAGGGAGAAAATTGTTTTGACCTTAAAAAACAGTTCTCAGGAATACTTTCAACACAGCAACTCTAGAGATTTTCTTGGGATACATTAGACTTGTCTCTTTCAAGTTCATAGCCCTTGCTTCTATAATTGTGGATCAAACCCAGTAAATTTAATATTCCCACTAAAATCAAGGAAATTCAGAAATGTTTGTAGTATTCTGTTCTTAATTTATATAGACACAGACAAGTGTTAAGATAAAAATAATTTTATGAAAATAATTTAAATAAAATATTATAGTACTTATAAAGTTCAAAGTCTAACTTTAAGTTCTCTTATTTCTTTGAAACTCCATATTTTCCAATGAGCCTGGATAAATGGGTGTAATTACAGTGACATTTTATAAACCCGTCGCTATAAAGATTGCTTTTGCAAATAGCAAAGTTAAAATAACACTACATTGCCATTCACTCCAGAAATTGGAGTTTAGTAACTTTACAGTTACCATAGTTGATATTTCCAAAGGAAACCAAATACACTAGTTTCAGAAGAAACTTTTGTACAATTTTTTGATTAAATGTATGCCATAGTGAAAATGGTATTGAATAGCATTATTATCAAGAAATAATCCAAGAAAGTAGGATTTCTTGGATAATAAAGAAATGAGTTTTTGTATTAGCCTAGGAGTCATCCTACATATAAACAGAAATAAAGCCACACCCCCACAAAATAGTGAGTCCACAATGCTGCAAATTGTTTGGAAGGCAGAAGAAACAAGAACTTAAGATATCTGTATCTTCCTGTAATAAATAATATTGACTCTGACCATGCAGATGTACTAAATATAGTTTGCATTTTATTTTCTTAATCTATGATAAAAAAAAATAAAAATGAATGGGCAATTTCACCAACTTCACCATTTGTTCTTGCTGTTAATATTACTATTGTTATCATAAGGGCTGGGTTAAACATTACTTCCTGTTCAGGTTCAACATTATTTATTCTTTACGTGTCATTATAAGGGCTGGGTTGCACATGAATTACTCCCTTATGGAGATATTTAGCACCTACCTATCTTGGTAATATAAGCATGCAGACATAAAGGACAGTTCTTATCCTATTATTTTCATCCTAAAGATAAAGTTTCTCCTCTATCAACCTCAATACCATTGAAACACTTATAAATTAGCTTCATTTTCAATAGGAAAAAATGAAATTTAACATAGAAAATTTATCATTCTATACATTTCTTAGAGTATAAATTATAGTGAAATGTGTAAATGATTTGAGGATGATAAAAATGGTCAAAAAATCCATTAATAATTTCTAAATGCACTATCTTTGGCAATTAAGGATTCCTGACCTATTCTTCTGAAAACGTAGCACAGGAGACCTGGGGTGCTCTGAGGACCCCAAGTTACAATCATTTAAATATGGCAGGTCTGTGAGAAGATTGTAGCTTTGACAGCAAGTTCAGTATTGGTTTAATTGTAAATTACACTCTACATTTAATTTTGTTACATGGGGAGTATATGTTTGCTGTGACTGACAGCTTAATTTATTTTTAAAGAGAACTTGAAAGATTTTTCTTGTGACTGTATCTGAAAACAAAGTGAATGAGTTTAATGGAAAGTGCACTGCTGTGGAGCTAAAATTGGTAGAAAATAAAAAAGGAAAACCACAGCAAAATTGACTGAAGTCAATCTCCCACACAGAGGAACACACATCTCAACAAATCTTTAAATTTTTTTTTTTTATCTTTGTAGGGATAATGACATGTTTTTTATGAACAACTCTGCATTTTGCTACAGATTATTGCATGAATTCCTCTCTCCCCTCTCCAATACCTTACTCGGGCAAAGTTACAGAGCATAATATTGGTTGTCTTGATGTTTTATTTCATTTGTGTACATTTAGAGAGTAATGTGGGGAAAAAAAAAACAAAAAAACTCATTTTAAAGGTAGGAAAATCTAGGTTTGATCCCCCCCCATGGAATTTAAGAGTGTATGACCTTGAATAAGTTGCAAAATTTCTCTTATTCATTTTTAACACGAGAGTAATGGAACCTTCCTTCAATGTAAGTTATAGGGCTTCAGAAAAATATGAAAACTTGTTTATGATGCATTATTATTATTAGATTTTGCTTTTATGATTAAAAGTAACAATTGCAGCTATATGAAAATAAAATACCTTAAGCTTTTTGGGAGACAGGGTTTTTGTCCTAGATTGAATTTTTCTACATGGCCATAAGGCCAGGTATGGCTGGGGCTGGTGGGGGGAGTTCTTTAATTTAATTTCCAGTACTTTCCAGGCAAGAGTCTAGTTCCACAGTTAGAGCAGATGTGAATGAAACTATCACATGTGAATTCCTCATCTACTCATTTTATACAAGAGTATCACAAGAGGCTGCCAAATGCTTTACTGAAATCAGAAAGCATCTTCACTTTGTCACTGCTTTATCTGTGTGGTAATCTGCTGGAAGAAAGGAAAAAAAAAAGACAGTTTGTAACAGTTTCTTCTTAGTGGGTCCTGACTGGCTCCTTCTGAGAATATTGTACACTGTGTTCACACATAAATGACTTAACAGTTAACTTCAAATCTCTTGTTAGTCAATGAAGCCTCTTTGCAGAAGGAAAAGACCCTTTACCCATCGGCATAATGTTGTCCAAATCACAAATACACATGAAACCAGATTTCTCTTCCATATTCTTTACTGGAAATTCAGTTCTAGGAGGCTTTGCCAGGAGTTAATATTCCAGAATGCTCCAGCTCATTGATACCTTTTTAAAAGCATCTTTTATATGTCTTACACTAGGAAAAGAAATGTCATGGGTCTGCCTATAAAGGGATTTACCACTCACGTTCCAAATACGTGATTTGGCTAGAACTCATTTGGTTGTAAGTGACGGAAGCTCAATTTGAACTAAAGTGAAAAATAAAAATGACCCAAAACAAGCAAGACCAAACAACAAAAGAGAATTGATTGAAAGGATACTACTAGGACCACCCACTGAATCCACAAAGTGAAACAACCATGTACACTGTCTTTCTCCACAGGGAAGAGAGCAAGGCTTCCAATTATCCACACTTCCCATTATGTTGACCAGCAGACTCCACTCAATACATAACTCAGCTTAGAAAACTGCATGGATATGTGCCCATCATTCAAGGAACTCTGAGGCCATCAATCCTCTATGACATCACGAGCACTGGGCATCTGGGACTGTACCTCAAGCAGGTGATTATGGTGAACTTGTCAGCCTCCTATATGGTGCTTTCCCTATGAACTTCTGCATTCTTTACACCAGGCCTGATATGATACTACACCATTATAAAAAGATCTGAAAATTTAATTTGTCCTTAAACCTAAAGGAACCATTTTCAGCCCAGTGTTAGGGAGTGACTTTTCCCCTAACAAAGAATGATCAGATGTCCCACTTCGAGTTCTTAAGTAGAATCTCCATGGAGACAATAGTTTTTAATGCTACACAATAATAACTGGCCTATTGATAAATACCAAGTATTTATAAATTATGAGTATCTCAGACCACTAAATAAAGACTCTTAGAAGAAATGAAAAATCTATATATTTTAAATTGCACACAAACTTTATGGCTGCCCTAAATGTTGCCAATATTAAAAAATAATTTGCAGTATTTATTTTTAGTGATGAAATACTAATATTTTTAGTCAACAAATTGAATATAAAACAATCTAAGATTTAGAGAAGACCTTAGATCATTTAGTTAAATCTTCTCATCAGGTTAAGTCTCTCACAGATATTCACTCAGATTCTCCTTGCTTAATTCTAGTAACCAGGACTTCACTGTTCCTTTCCATGAATTCATGGGAAATGGGCTGATGATTGATTATGTGAAGTAATGCTATAGCACGCTTCCTTCTCAACTGTTTTCATTTCCTGGTACCCTATCATAGTTTCATACCATAGAGGTAGAAAGGAGCAACATTTTTTGAGCATGTATTGCAAAGTTAATTGATGAATCTGAAGCAAAGGGCCCGCCCTGCCACATCTAATGCAGACAATGACCACAGCTCGCACTGGTGACAGGGCATCTCTGTGCTACCACCTTCTGGTCAAAAGGCCTGCTAATGATCACCACTTGTTGGTGAATTTCCTGAAGAGACCAGCACTACCCATCTGTAATTGTTAGAACTTTCCTAAATTTGTCATTTACTAGCATCTTTGAAAATCTTTCTTCCATTTAAAAAAATTTCCACCTTTTGAACACGTCCCCAAGGCAGATCTGCAGTAAACCTATCTGAGGCATCTGGTTCTTCCAAGTACTTGGGGGCTGGGTAAGTCTTTGGGTTTTCCTTTCAGCTTCAAGTTGCTCAAATTTGTAACTAAGAATCATGGCTGATGCAAAATTGAAATCTGCCTCCCCTAAATTTTTCTCCTTCATCCTAATTCTCTTCTCAGTGGTATAACCGCTATCCAGGAAAAGTTTATTTCTTTTGCATAACCTTGTTTGAAGAAGACCTTGAAAGCCCTCCTTCCCTCCACATCCCACCACCACAGTTTGCAAGTCAAACATCATTGCTTTTCCCAGCTGTATAACATGTAACTTGGCTTCTAGACTCTTCACAGGCATGGGTGTGCCTCCCCAAGATCACCACGACTTGGACTCACCACGACTCATGTTTGGGAACTTATTTTGTCTACTAAGTAAAAATAGGATATATTTAAAAAAATAATATTTACAAATTCTAAAATTTATTATTGATCTGCCATACATAGGTTTTTGTTTTGTTTTGTTTTGTTTTTTGGTGTATGTCCTTTGGTTCTGGTCCAGAAGTTCATCTTAGAGTTATCTCAGCCCACCATCAAGAAAACAGACAATAACAGGTGATGTTAAGAATGCAAAGAAATTAGAATCTTTGTAGGGGCAGTCTCTTTCCAAACAGTCTGGCAGTTCCTCCAAGCCCAGAGTCATCATAATACCTGGTATTTCGACTTCTAGATAATTTACTCAAGAGAAATAAGAAGACTTGTCCACATAAAAACCTGTACACAAATATTCACAGAATCATTACTCCCAATAGGCAACAAGTGAACACAATCCAAATCCGTCAACAAGTGAAAGGATAAATGACATGAAGTTCATAAATACAAGACAGTGTTGTTTGGCAATAAAAGTGATGAACTCCTAATGCATGCTGTAACACGGAGGAAACTTCAAGTATTATGGTAAGTGAAAGAAGCCATTTACAAAAGACTGCCTCGTTACAATCCTATTTATATGAAATGGCCACAATGAGAGAATTTATAGAGCTAGAAAGTACATCAATGGGCTCCTGTGGCTGTGGAATTTGGGGAGAATGAGGAAAACTATTAATGGGCACAGGCTTTCTTTCAAAGGGGATGAAATATTTTGAAACTTGATAGTTGCACAACACTGAATATACTGAAACCACCGAAATGGGGGAATGGTATGTGAGTTACATCTCAGTAAAGTATTCTGCTAAGTAGTCACATCGGACTACACAGAATCTAAGACTTAGAAGCAAGAGAAAACCATGGAGACAGTCTACCATGATGGATTTTTTATAAACATGTAAAAATGAAAGGATTGGTTATTTTATGCTATGTAACAACCTCAAAACCTGTTGGTCATCCATGTGCAAATACTAGCCTTCTCCACTTCAAGGTCATCTGTGCGTCACATGGCACCAGCTGGGGCTTAAGGAGTGACAGATGACAGGCTGGCAAGTGCTGGCGTCAGCTGGGACTTCAGGTATGTGCTCAGACTGAGTGCCCATCCTCAGGGCCTCCTTGCAAGGAGCCTGAGTGTCTTCACTTCATGATGGCTGGTTTCTAGATAAGCATCCTGCAACAACCAGGTAGAAGGACTATTGGCCTGAAGCCCTAGTCATATGCTGTCATTTCCACCATAGTCCCCAAATGAGCTAAAGTGAAGGAGAGGGAACTTAGAGACCATTCATCTATAGGAGAGTGCCAGGGTCACATCATGGGAAGGAAATTAGAGACAAGAAATAATGTTTTAGTCACTTTGCAATAATATGATCTGCCACAGTGAGTTTGGAGCTCTGCACATTGTTAAAATTCACCTGCCCGAATCACCATGCTGCCATGTTTAGACAGGCTCCACATTTCTAACAAAAAAACCCAACTCTATTTGCTTCCTATGTTGACATAACTGTGTTCACATTTTATGTTTCATTGAAGTAGCTTTCAATAATAGATTGTTTTAATACACCACCTTCACAAGAAAATGCTGAAAAATAAACCTTAAATGAGCCAGCAATATAATAGATAATTTGCTACAATAGTGCTTGTAATTTTTCAAGAGAAATCCTTCTTCTATGAAGATTCTATTTCCTGCACCTTGAAGAAACCACTGAAATTATTCTGACACAAAGTATCGGTTTCAGGGAAGCAAACTTTTAGTTTTTTCTGGAACCATCTGCAGAAATGTGCTCAAAAGGTACTTTGCACTAAAATAAATATTAAAAATCTAACAATTAAAAAATACACACACAAAAACAATACATACACCATTCCACCATTAAACCAATATACAGATAAATAGCAAAGAGAAAAGGCTTGCTTCAAAATCTTTAAAAATTTGAACATTTATGAGAACATTAAGTGTTTCACCAAGCACAGGTATATTAAAAAAATCTCCTGGCCCTGGCCAAACTGCAACAAAAAAATAGCTGGGCATTGTGGCGAGTGCCTGTAAGTCCTAGCTACTTGGGAGGCTAAGGGAAGAGAATTGGCTAAGCCCAAGGGCTGGAGGTTGCTGTGAGCTATGACACCGCAGCACTCTACCAAGGGTGACAAAGTGAGACTTTGTCTCTTAAAAAACAAACAAACAAAAAAAAAGATTATAAAATAAGTACTAAAGCAAATAGCTGGAATGCTCTGAAACTCTGGGGAAGAGTATACTTTAAAAGAGCAGTTAAAAATCATTGAAGGAGATACTCAACAAATATGATAAACTTGGTCTACTGGTGTGTTTCTTAATATATGAAGTTGCTGATGCATATACAAACATGGTAAGTTGGTTTTTTCTTGTATCTAAAACAAGGCACATACTCTAAAAAAAAATGTCATATTTTATTAATGGAGGACATAGTTAATAAGCCTCATTTTAAATTGAAAAAGCCTCATTCCACCTGATTAAATGAGTTTCGATTGAAGTTGTTTATAGAGGAAATTGCAGTTTGGGGGCCTGGGATTCATCAAAGTCTCTGGGCTAATTCTGAAGCAAGGTGCATGTGGTCCAAGCAGAAGCCCCAGCTCTAATACAACCATTAAAACAATGAAGATGAAAACCCTACACCACGAAACTACACTAAGGATTTCTATCACAGTTAAACAAAGAATTTACTTCCGAGCTGAAATAGCACACAAGAACACAGCAAGTTCATTCCTAAGTGACAGCCTCGATACAAACATCCTGCACACCTCCCAGTGGTCAGGACTGTGACTCACTATCGGTAAGGGAGATAAGGCTACAACCCAGGGACCCTCTTCCACAAATTAACAGGAAGCTGGGGCATTTGTTAGAAAAAAATTACAGTTATAGATGATTATTATCACCAGTAGTAACAGCAATATATCTTGTACTGAGATATTTCATTTATATTAAATCAATTGACTACTTTGTGGGAAACGTTTTCAAATATCACGCTTCCAGAAAAAAAAAAAAAAAACAGAAAAACTCCTGGCATGGTTATTTCTTATCGCAAGTATCCACAAAGGGGGGGAGGGGATCACCATATTACTGCAGGATTACTGAGGCTGTGCTCTTAGAGGGCATTCTGGGGGAGGGCTGAGGTGCTGTTCCCACTATGAGTGGGACTCCCAAAAGAGTGAGTATTTACACTCCGAAGATTCATTAGAAGAATAAATTGCCTCTGGCTTTTGACAGGAGGTCTACAGTGGGAAATTTCAGGTCTCTTGTAAGTACTCAGAGTGCACAGTATTAATAAAAGCTTGAGCTCATAGGTAGGTTGTATACAAAGCAGATATTGTGTTTGGTGGGGGTCTTCTGTGCTGTGGAGACACTGGGTGTGGGTGCTGGCCAACAGGACTGCAATGGTACTTCAAAAGCTTTGAAATAAATCAATGTCTTTAGACCTGCTTGATATGTCAGAGTTCTACTTCCCAAAATAGAAGAGCTGGCAGTATCAAAATTTGTACATGGAACTGTTTTTGATTGCCTAGAACAATCATAGGTTAATGTTAGATAAACTGTCAGGTAATTTTAACTTTTAATTTGTGCATAACTTCTTTATCCAGCAGACCCTCCAAGATGCGTAAGTTGCAGAACGCACCCCCAGATGACCACCTCTGTGGGGCTGGTGAATGGAGCTGTTTCAGCATTGTCCACCTCAACGCTAAAGATTACCTGTCAGAAGTAATTTGGGGTTTTTTCTGCCTTATTGATATTGAGTCTTTCTTTCTCATAGTAATTAGGCAAATGGCCCAGCTGCTTCCTGAGGCTATGACTAGAATGCAAAAGTCAGAACTCCTCATTAGTAGAAAAAAGAGGGTGCTGATTTTTGCTTTTCCATGGCAGGCCACAGGGCCTGCTCACTCAGAGCCAAGGGCAGGAGCCTGCACGTGCCTGTTATGACTGCAGCCAAGTGACAGCAACAAGATGGATGGGGGGCCTGGGGCCTGTTTACCTGTGTTGCTGATGTGTGCTGGAGATAACTCCAGCCCAGGCCAGGACTCTCAGCAATAGGGACTTTCTACTAAAGCAACACCGTACTTAACCCACAGTATTCCCTTCAAATCACATTTTCTTATGGACACTACTAACTAAAAATGAGGTGTAGAAACTCCTTGAATTATTTTTTATTTGGATTCTTATGATTCCTGAAGAGTCCCAAAGCATGATACAGATCAAACTGACGTCGTTCCCTTCTTTTTTCTACTTAAATACGATGAGACAGGCAAAGGTGCCATCCAACTTGACCTTAGCAAAACGTTGGCAGAAAATTTTCAAAAATAGTAGACAACATATTATAACCCCCTTATTATATCTAAAGGTTGAGAACATGGAGTGCAGTTTAATAAAAAAAACACCTGTATTCTGAGTAAAACAAGCTAATTTTTCATTTCATTTCTATGGCAATATCCTATGTGTCTATGTTTTGTTTTTCTTATTTCTTAGCATATATAATAGTTGTATATCTTTTTAAGGTACCTGTGATGTTTTGATATAGGCACACAATGTGAATTAAATAAGGATAATTGGGGTATCCTTCACCTCAGGCATTTATCATTTCTTTACCTTAAAAACATTCTGATTCCACCTTTATAGTTATTTTAAAGTAGAACCTAACTTATTGTTGAGTACAGCCACTTCCTTGTGCTTATAAATATTGCTCATTCTATCCAGCTAGCAGGGAGTGAGCTATAATTCTATATGGCTTTCACTAGGTCAAGTGAATATTTTTTAAAGTCTGCTATTTGGGTCCTAACAATATATGGAACAAAATAATTACTGAGGAAAAAAGTAATGACTTAATTACCTGAAGAAATGTTTCATGTGTAGATTTTATAAAAAGTATATTTTACGACATACATAAACTTGAGAGGGGATATCTGTCCTTTTTTATAAACATCTTCTTTTTGACACAATGCTTAACATTGTTTCCTTGCTCTATGATCATTCTTGTGTTTTTCTTGACTACTCCTACCATATTTGGTCCAGTTTCTCTGGATAATCAATGTTTTCAGCCCTTCCTTCTCCTAGAATATTCTCTCTGATACTCTGTGCAAACTCTGTACTGGACCCTGCTTTGTTGTTCTGCCTGTAGCTCTTGTCAGTAATTAATTATGGCATATTTTCCAAGTGAGTTTGTAAGGGTCCTTAAACTCTTTTTCAAAACTTTGCTCCAGGCAACATCTGTCAAAGTAGACCCAATGATTTATGTATGAAGAATTATGACATATTATTTTTATTTCATACTGAGAAAACTGAATCAACTCAAGAGTTCAACAAAGGTAGAAAAATGAAATAAAATTATAATATTAAATAATTCACAGTGACTCTCTATTATATACCCTCTAAAGAATACTCCTGATATAACGTTAAATGTGCAAAGAAGGATAAAATATTCATAAAGAGAAAAATGTATAAAAATAATCTTATATTCACATAAAAATCCTGGAAGGATACAGCCTTAAATATTGGCAGCTACCTCTGAGTGTAGTATAATTTCAAATAAAATTTTCATTTTATTTCTCAAATGTTTTAAACTTTATATAATGTACATGAATTACCTTTAGAATGGAAAATTCATGAAAATTACTAAAACATCACATTTAAAATATTCAATATGATTTCACATTGAATATTTAACAATGATTTCTAGCAATAAACGCAAAAACACTACAAGAAATGTAACATCATGTTATTTTTTATTTTATTCTATTTATTTATTTTATTTTGAGACAGAGCCTCAAGCTGTCACCCTGGGTAGAGGGCGTGGCATCAGAGTTCACAGCAACCTCCAACTCCTGGGCTGAAGCGATTCTCCTGCCTCTGCCTCCCAAGTAGCTGGGACTACAGGTGCCCACCTCAACACCCGGCTATTTTTTGTTGTAGCTGTCATTGTTGTTTGGCTGACCCAGGCTGGATTCAAACCTGCTAGCTCAGCTGTTTGTGGCTGATGCCTTAGCCGCTTGAGCCACAGGCACCACGCCACATCATGTTATTAATACAAAACCCTAAACTCTAAAAGCTGATCTTCTAATTTAGTGTCTAAACCCTTAGTCGCATTTTATTTTCCCCATTGCATCCTCCCGTGCCCTACAGACCCAACAACTGACACATTGACAGAGAACAGAGAAGAAGTCAACCAAATTACCTAATTCTTGGAATGGAGTTTGGGGTGATCAAAAAGATGGATAGGTTTGTAAAAGTCTTGAGCAAAGTTACATACTGAAATTGTAAGAAAAAAATCAACTTTGAGGGAAAAAATCAACATATCTTATGGAAAATAACAGAATACACGTCAGACAATATAGGTAACAAGGATAGGGGAGAGGAGGGGCTGGTTCCTCCAAACTTCTGGAATTCTTCTCCCATAACTGAAATGCCCAGAATTAACTCCCCAAATCCAGAATGATTGCTTTATGCTCCTTTCTACCCCACTTGATATCTAGTTCCACTTATCATTTTTTGGGGGGTAAAACCTCAAGAAGGCAACAAACCCACTTCAAAAGTAGGTCACCCCATCAATCTCATGCCACCTGATCATTGCGTTCCCTCATTCATCAACTTCAGAACTGTACCAACACGCCCGTTTCCTTTTTTTGTCTTTCTAGAGGTCTAAACACACAATCTGGTAAATCTATCCATACTCTCCCCCATGCTTTGTATACGATACTCACAGGTCTTTCTAATCCTTCTTTGTTACAAACTACGTCATGTATCACGACTTAGTTCTGGGCACCCCTGGTTTGCACCTTCACCTCTCGATACACATCTCAAAACACACCCCTCCAAACACAACTGATGAAAATTAGGTCAGAATCCAACTTTTTAAATTGTCCAGTCCACACCTGGCTTGAAACAAAAATTAAGTCCAATAATCAACTATCATAATTCTCATTCTAATTTTGATGCATGGAAAAAGTTGACCTGGTAACACAAGGCTATGGATAACTCTTTCCTTCTCTGACTAAATGGATATAAAGTTCACTGGTCTTTGCAGATAATCCTCTATCTTCCTGACCTTTCCTCTAGGTGTTTTAATTTCCCTTTTTCATGGGATAATAATTTTGTCATTAATTACATTAAATCCTTTTCCAAAATACCATCTGGAAACTGATTAATAGTTACAGGTCATTTTCCTGATAACTCATTGTGTTATCAGAAACTGTTGTTGGAGGTTATAGTAACACTAATAATGCTGAAAGGTCCTGCAATGATATGTACCAGTGGAGGAATACTAAGTAAGAGAAAATTTTATAATGAGCTCCTTCTAAATACTATTCTTGTTATATAGAGCCAAGTTCCTTTAAATTACAAATGTAGACAATAAATAAAAAGGAAGGCATGCTGCCTTCTAATCTACATAAAAGATCAAAATTAGTTTTTTTTTGTAAGATGCATATTTTAAAATGTTTTCTTAGCGTTTTCATATGACACAGCTTATGCAAAGTACTCAGTACAATGGTTTTCCCCATAGTGAAATCCCAGGAATGTCTCAGACTCCTCCTTTCCCATATTCAGTACAATAACAAAAAAGGCCAAAGGAAAAGAACATCTGGTTTACCACCTAGAAATCATCAATATCCTAAATAATGGTATGTAAAAATTTCTCTGAAATCAAGATTATAATTTAAAAATACTATAGTTTTTAAAGAACAAGGAAAATTAGGGTAGCAATAGAGTGGGGATATAAATGCTCTTAATTTGGGGAGTGTTTTTTATCTGTGTAAATCATTTGGATTTTGATTAATACACTGACTGGAGAGTTTCCTTAAAATTTCATCTACAACTTGATTTTGAAACTTTTTCACATGTTTGTCTTGTTTTTCATTTTGTTATTTAATTAATTAATTATTTTTGTTGGACAAGTTCTCACTCTGTTGCCTGAGCTAGAACGCGGTGGTATCATAGCTCACTGCAACCTCAAATTCCTGGGCTAAAGAAATCCTCCTGCCTCAGTCGTCCTAGGTAGCTGGAACTCCAGGCACATGACACCATGGCCAGCTATTTTTTTTTTTTTTTTTCTATAGAGATGGGGATTTTACTGTGTTGCCCAGGCTAATCTCAGACTCCTGGCCATAAGCACTCTTCTTGCCTTGGCCTCCCTAAGTGATAGGATTACAGGCATGAATCACAGTGTCCAGCCCAGTGCTATAGTTTTCACTTCTCAGCTAATTACTTGAAAACAAATTCTAAATCTGAGAGTCACCTGCGGAAGAACCGTTTTATGCATACAGTAGAAGCTTGATAAACACTATCAAATAAATGGAAAGAAATGACACATTTACATAGACTAAATACACGTAGGACTTTCTTATTTAATCTATTAATTATCAAATTTACTTGGTTTCATCCAAATGATCTGACCAGAGTTATTACATGCCTGATCTCTGTCCTTCCCACGTCCTCTGGTAAGGGACACTCACAAGGAAGAAGATGGGTTTACTTCACCTCTTTCTTAAAGCCCCAGAGGCGAGAGACTTGAAAACTGCTAGACATGAGACAGATGGGTTGAAACAGAAAATTCCCCATAGAGTGCAGTATAAATCATGGCTCTATTTGTATTAATTATAAAGGGCTGAAATTCATTTGTTAAAAAACAATGAAGATGGAAAATTCAGGTCAAGAAAAAAATCAGTGAACGCCTTTTCAGTGAGGTGTGCATGGCTGCTATGTTCAAAGACTCAGCTTACAAATATTTCAGTCTCACCATCACGCCCAGGCTACAGAGGACTTAAAATTTAACATGACTTAAGGTTTCATCTGTGGTTATAAATTAGAATTTATTTCCATGCAACATGAACTACTCCTTCCACGACTTGTATTTTTCATCTCATTAGCAACTTATTCTAATACACTCTATCAGACTGTGTCTACATATTCACTACCCTTTCTTGTGCCTTGCCTATATAAGGTGCTCAAAAACGTTTCCTGAATAAGTATATAAGTTGTGCCACCTCTGAAGTGGGAGCCAGCTCAAAATATATGCCTGCTCTGACAAAAGAATAGCTTCCTTCCTGCAGCAATGACTTCTAAAGAGAGAGGACTCCAGTAGCACATTGTATGATGCCTTAACATTTCTTACTTGGAATTCCCTAAGTGAATAAATAGATTTCTATTTTCATGAGTACCTAAAGAGAGCAAAGAAAATATTGTTTAAGTGAAAAGATTTGTCAATATATTGTACCTATCAGAATCGTTGAAGTCATTGACTTTTCAAGGCACTTTTTCCTTATCTCAGATAGTATTTTTAAAATATATTTGACTTAGCTTTAGCTCCATAGATAATAACAGTCTGTATTTGAGGAGGGAAAAGAAAAAGAAAAAGCAGGAAATAGCAATAATGATTTTGGACAAAATTCCCCAGTAAAGGAGAGGCTGGTTGTTTGCATCACACCACCCCAGAGAGGTTCAAGGAGTTTGCTGCTTGTTAACTGCTGGTTTCCCAGGGCCAAATGCTACGCCAGGGCACAGCTCCCAGCCTCCACCATGGGCACCTTACGTTGCTCCGTCTCAGGTTCCCCGGACAGGTGTTCATGCCTCCTCGCACTAGGTACCTACCACAAAGACTCTGACCTTCACTGCCCAGAAGTGAGCAGTGTTTTCATTCCTTTAAAAGAACTTTTCACAGGCTTGGTATTACATTCTCATCCAGGATTCTGAGACATCAGTGTATTTACAGCAGCACAGTTTTGCCTTAAACAGCTTTATCCACTCTCAAATATCACTCTTTGAGCTGAAACAATATTCCCTGTTATCCAACCCCAACTAATATTAATTCCAGTATCCCAATTCTTTTTCTTACTTTTATTCTCCTTCTGATCTTCAATTTCCTCAGTCCATCCCCACCTCCTCCTAATTGTAAATACACAGGTAATCAATAGTTTCCTTCCTTCCTGTACTTTTCTAGATGCTCATAAACATGTGCAAGCCAAAAGTATATTTACTATTTTGATTTGATACAACAAATCATACCATATCCTGTCATTTTCTTTCAAAAACTCTCTTTTCTCTCTTTTATTAATACCTGCATTATATTTTGCACAAAGGATGTATCATTTTTTCAGCTCCTCCCCAAGCAATAGTCTTCTAATTCTCTCATTTTTTGCTGCTTCAAATAGTTTTGTAATAAGTGTCCATATCCATAAAATATTATGTTCTAGTTCAGTCATTTCTATAAAACATATGTCCAAGCATGACTAAATCAAAAGCTATTCAACATTTCAAATGTTAACGCATAAAATCAGATCATTTTAGAAAAAAATTATAGCAACTCATATTCTCATTTCAAGCGAAAAGGAATGTAGATTTCCCCAACCCTAACCCTTTGTTAGCATACAATATATATTACTCTTTAACTTTTGCCTACTCGGTAGATTAAAAAGCTGTCTTATTTTTATTTAAAATTTTTATTTCCATAGATTCATTGTTTACATTCTTCCTTCTGTTCAAACTCATATATTCACTGCCTAATTTTCTCATCTTTTATATCTTTTTGCATCCCTTTAGGGAGTGTTCATGTATTAATAATTTTGTCAACCCTTAGTCAGACCTGGGGCACTAACTGCTTTTGGATTATTTTTCTACTTCTTTACGTTGCATTTCACCTTGCTATTATGGTGAGTATTCATGTTGCCAAATGCATCCACCAATCACGTATGGCTTCTGAACTTCCTGTCTTACTTTAAGCCTTCTCCATGTTCAGTTTATGTGACTGCTTCCAAAACTTTCTTCCAAGAAGTTTATACTTTTATTTTTAAAGTTAAAATATTTTCCCTTTCAATTTAATTCCATATATGATGTAATTTAATGGCTTTAATTTTCTGACAGATGTTGAATTAGTGATGCCAACACCATTAACACCACTTCCTTGAGCTAAACCCAAATACTAACTTTAAATTTTTTCAACATTTGAATCTGTTTTGAACACTCAGTTACATTTGCTGCTTGTTAACCACTGTATGTCTGAAACATAGTGATCACTCTATTTTGATGTTTCATTAGCTAACATCTACCAAAATTTTCCTTGCACCCCCTTTAACATGTGCTCTTTAACATAGTTAAATCGGTTTGCCAAAGAAATAAACAACCAGCCACAGAACCCTGACTACAACTGCCTAAACTTTACATATTAATTTGGGAAAGAATGATATAAGCTTTTCTACACAGGACCATGGCAAATATTTTCTTTTATTTTGAATTTCTTTATGTCCTTTAAAACATGTGATAGTTGCATCAGACAGGACTGGTAGTTTTCTTGATAAAAGTATTCCTCTTTTTTTTAACCTTTACCCCTACTCTAAAGTTAGTAGCTCAGCAAGACTTCCAGATGGTACCAGAATAAAAGAGTATAACACACCCCAACTACAACAAGGCCGTCCCTGCATGGAGTCCAGGGAGTGGCAGAACACTCTGACCAGTTCCCTGTCCATTTCCCCTTAAAAATAATCAGATAACTCCCAAGAGTGTTTGGAAGCAAATGAATCAAGTAATACAGCCTAAAGCTCAACTCAATTTCCTGCTTACTGACTATTTTCACAAACTGCCCTGCCCACTCAGTCCACCCCACATTCCTCTGCGCACCTACTCAGTGGTACATTTCCTGGCGAGGTGGCACATTTTGACTGAGAGAAGCATTGATTCTCCCTGTCAGTGGGTGGACTATTCAGGTAGTTTGCACCTTAGATCAGTTCCCCCTTATTAAACAGAATCAGTGTCCCCTGCAGCACTGCTTTTTGTGCTGAATTGCTCCATTATAGGCTGTTGGTCTGTTGAGACAGTTCTGAAGTCGGCTAAGTTATGTCACTCCCACCTTGCTAGGCTGGCTAATTCAGCATCACCCAATTACCTACCCACACTGGGGCCTTGTTGCTTTAAAAATATTGATTTATTTTCTAATGCATGCTTGGAAGACGTAAATGAAAAAGAATCTTGATCTCTCATCTGCCTTTGATTGTTTGCTATTTCTTATTTATAAGAAACATGACTTTTATGAAATAATTTCTTTTAAATCTAAGATTTAGAGTTCATTTTCTTATCCTTATGGATGAAGACTCATGCAGCCCTTGATTAATCTGAGAATGTTCTTCTATCCTTCCAGATTCATTTCAGAGACACTTGAAAGACTAATTTGCCTTGGCCTAAGGTGATATTTATTTTTGTCATATACATTAATTTGTTAGCCTCCTGGATATATTTTGAAAGTTTAGCCGAGTTTATTATTTTCTGAAGACCAATAATTTCTCTGCATGTAGTTCAGAGTATTAAATACCACATCTATCAACAAATCTGCCAATGTTTCACCTACAGGAAATTTGGAATGTAAGGTCTTCTTTTTTTCCCTCTATGGAATCTTTTTTCAAAGGAAATGGCCTAAGTCATGAATGAAAACAGAGATTCAAAAGCCATTATAATCATATTTCAATAATATTTATATAATGAGCACCCACATTTTGCTAGGAAATCATGACGTTTCTTCAAACATAAATTAATCCTCATTGTTCATCTGGAAAAAGAAATTTTAAAATGCCCCCAAACGTATTTCACAAAAACAGAATGTTTCTACCTGTTCCTTGACGGAGGCCAGGATGGCGGAGGTGGTTTCCGTCTCAGAGCCATCCCCATTGGAGGTGTTTAAGCCTGGGCTCAGGGAGCTGGTCTTGTCTGAGGCTGAAGAAGGCTGGTCTGGGACAGGCATAGCTCCTGCAAGGCAAGAGAGCACACTCAATCCAACTGGGTGTTGTCACTGAAATAGGCACCATCATTAGGCAACTTAAGGACCACATGTCAAAAAATGAAAGTCACCACTTTCAGAAAACGAATGTGACATACTTACCGAAGGAGATAGCACAAGTAAATAGAATACTTTCTCCTTATGTCAACCCCAGACAAATTCTGCAACACACTCACAGCTTTGTGCTTTGTCTTAGAGGTAAACGGGGAAGGAAATGATGAGAAAGTGAAGGGAAGTGAGATTATGAAGAAGAATAAAGAGGCAAAGAAGAATCAGGCCTAAGAAGCTCGACCAACTATATATTTATATTTGTTTTAGTTAAATTTATTTCTTGCCTTCTGGTATATTTCCAACTCAAAAGAAAATCTATCAGATAATCCTGTTTGTGAAGCAGTATACAAAATAAATGACCAATAATTTATCATCAACTTAAGAGATGCCTAAATTAACATTAGAAGGTTACTTGGTATCGTGAAATACACTAAATAACCAGTCCACTGCCCACATGTTTGGGAGGCTTTGACTTTGTGACAGACGGCAGGCAAAAACACCTAAAAGCAGGCAAGGCCCAATGGCCACAGTTTATTTTGTCTGAGTTTATTTATTTGCAATGAACAGAAAAATTCAAATAACATTAAACCCAATGCATAAGTGGATATATGTGCACAGGTGAAAAGTAAGATCCCCACAAGTCATTTTGGTCTATTGGACTTATCTTTATCCCATAAATAAATAAGACTTCAATGGTAAGAATGTTTCTGTCCCTACAATTCATATGCTGAAATGCTAACTCCCAAGGTAACAGTATTAGGAGATGGGGTCATGAGGGCCTTTGAGGGGTCATGAGGACAGAGCCCTCACAGATGGCATTAATGCCCTTATGGAGGAGGCCTGAGAGAGTTGGCTCATTCTTCCCACCACATGAGGACTCAACAAGAAGGCCCATTGAGAAGCCAGAAAGCTAGCTCTTATCAGAACCTGAGTCTGCCAGCACCTTGATCTTGAACTTCTCAGCCTCTAGAACTGTGAGAAGTAAATTTCTATTGTTTAGAAGCACCCAGTTTCTTTGTATTTTGCTATGGCAGCCCAAACAGACTGATAATTTTTTTATTATCTAGCAATGATCATAAATAGAGTAAGCAATAAACTGTGGGCAATCCCCTTCTCAATTAAATTATGAGGGTAATCAAAAAATTATTTTCTTACCTAAAGCTATCACATTACATGTCCCTCAGGAACCAGTGTTGTATGAATATTAAAACATATTTCCTATAATACTATATCTTAGCATCCTGGGTTTTAGATTAAGTGATGTAATTTTCATAGAAGACCTTGTCTTATGTTATTAGCTAAATTTAATTAAAAATTTAGAGATATGCAAACTGAAAAGGTTCTGTTTCAGAATTTCACTTAAAATATGTGATGAAGAATGGTCATTTCAAATTTCTCATTGAACATTCCAACTAATTTTGGATTTGTTTTTATTTTCTGAAGTAAATTACTTATAATATTACCAATGGGGATTAGATCAGCATTAGAAAAGTAAATCAGTTACAAACACAGACTGTGTGACAGGATTTGGGGAAATAATATTAACAAAGCAGAATTTGAGCAAATACGATCAGATTCATATGATTCGGCAACATGCAACATAGCTGATGAGAAAGCTCAAAGTGTTTGAGGTGATGGATATGAACGAGATGAAAGGAAGAAACTTATGGAATGATGGTGGTGAGGTTGGGAAGAATGTGATAAAGTATACGTATGCATTCAAATGTCTCTCATGTGGTTTTCTCAGCTGATCAAGTCTCGTAATCATGCAGAATGTAGACAAACAGATCAGCAAAGAGTATGCTCAGGTAAACAGGTGGACCCATGGTCTTGATTTAGGAAGGCGGAAGAGAAATAACAGCTCTGTGTGCACAGTCACCTGAGTCCCTGAGAGAGCCACCCTGGACCTTGTATATCTACCTGTATGTATGTCAGTGGCTTTCCCAGCAGACTCTACACAAGAGTCCCTTAAATACTGGAAAAGAAGGAGTCTTACATATTTTTAATTCTTATTTTAATTTTTGTGTCTTCTAAATTTTACTGGGTCCATGTGAATTCAGGTTTGAAGCAATATTATTACCAGTACACGTTTTGACAAAGAAATTGTCTAAGGGCCCAAAGTTATTAAGTAGCAGAAGTACCTCTGCCAATCAGGCTACCTACCTTTTTATTTCGATTTTAGTGTTTCTTTGATCTGTCAACCTATTTCACCTGTACTCCTTTCAAAATGCTAGTCTGCACACTAATTTTTATGAAATGTAACTCTTAAAAGTATGACAGTAACCTGTCAGAATAAAATATGGTATTTAATAGCCACTGAATGGAGCTTTATCCTCAGGCACTTGACAAGTTTGACCCACACAGCATAAGGAATAATTAGGCCTGTTTATCTACCTCCTTTCTCCTTCTGGCAATAATGAAAAGAGAAGTGAAATCTTCAAGGCTTATGCCATCACACAGAGCTCCTGCTACCTGAGGCAACCTCTATTCCTGAATGCAAATGACTTGGGGTAATTCCCATCATTCATGATTTTCAACACTCAGATCTAATTTAACTATCGGTCCCCACCATATCTGCTTAGGGAAGATTGTCGCCCCCCACTCCGATCTCCTCCTCTCAGAGCAGGCAGAGAAATGAGGAGACCCACCCCAACCAAGCCCTGGATTGCCTTATAGGAAGTATACAAAAGCCTTAAGCCCCTGACTTTGTAGTAATGTGGCCAAATACTTTAGTTTTAATCAAAGCTAATCCACTAAAAATTAGTATTTATGCTAAATCCAAGATATCTGGAAAGAGTATAAAAGGAGAAAAAAAAAAAGAAGAGAAACTATTAGCAATTCTGCCATCCTGGATAAGTATATTCACTTTGACTGGGATTTTGGTGATTTGTTTTTTTCTGATATAACTTCTTTTGCATAGAAATTTGTAAATAATGGGGTATTAATGTAACATTTTTGAATTTTTTTCTTTCTTGCTCCATAATATCCCAGAACAATTTCTTAATTTTTCTTTCTTGCTCCATAATATCCCAGAACAATTTCTTCAATAAACATTATTCTACAAATTAACTGTAATGAGTATTAGTATTTAATAATCTGTATACATCAAAAGTTTACTTACCTTTTATTAGTAATTGTAATCCTTTTTACACTGATGACATTTTTAGTAGATAAATTCCTAGCCATGGAACTGATGGAATAGGAAATCAGGGTATTTTTCAGGCTTGTGACAGCCAAAGTCCTGCTACCAGGCCTGCCCAAATACCTTCCTGCAGCAGGTGTAATGAGAGTCACATGCCCACATTAGCCCTAATGACCTCAGTTATCCTCCTGGACTTTCACCAATGTGATACAGTAAAATGTATCCCTTTGAGTTCTCTTTTATTTGACTATGAGCCCAGTGGACATTTACCAGAGACTTATTCATCCTATACAACACTTCTTCATATCCTTCAAAACAATCACTAAGTAACAAGTCTTTCTATGTATATAATTATAATCCTCAAATAACTAAGCCACATTTTAGACAGATCCACCTTCCACACGGGAAGAAGAGACGGTAGTGAGGGGAGAACAGCTCTAAATTTGGGAGGCTTCGTTCTAGTAGAACTTGGTACCAAAAAATCCTATGTCTGGAAAAAATTGCAACAATAATTCTAGAAGTTTCTGGGCCCAAATCACACTGATCTATGCCCCCCTCCATAAACAGTATTATGAACTGAATTATGTCCCCCAAATTTATATGTTGAAGCTTAACCCTAATGTGACTCTATTTCAGTGCTTCCCAACCTTCCTAATGCCACGGCCTTTTAATACAGTTACTCATGTTGTGGTGACCCCCAACCATAAAATGATTTTCGTTGCTACTTCATAACTGTAATTTTGCTACTGTTATAAATTGTAATGTAAATATCAGATATGGAGGAGACCCCCAAAGAGTTCGTGACCCACAGGTTGAAAACTGCTGCTCTATTTGGAGATAGAGACCGATGGGAGATATATAAGGCTATAGGAGGTCCCAACATAGGTCTCTAATTCCATAGGACTGGTCCTTATGAGAAGAGGAAGAGATACCAGAGGTCTCTCTCACCCTCTGGTACACACCGTCAAAAGTATGTACACAGGAGAGAGCACCCTTGGCAAGCCAGGATGGGAGGCCTCATCAGAAACAAATCCTCACAGCATCCTCATCTTGGACTTAGCATCTCCAAAGCTGGAAGACAATAAATTCCTGTTGGTTTAGCCACTCAGCCTCTGTCGTGGCAGCCCAGGCATACTGACAGAAGGAGAGTTGAATTGTTCTCAGCTTTCTTCCCCTAATTCCCCTGAGGAGTCTGTAGGGGAGTCTGGGAACTGGCAGCAGGGTGGTACTATTGTTATAGCTCTTTTCTGACCCCTCCACCTATGATAAATTGTGATGTCAGGAAAAGGTGAGGGTCCCATCCTCTGCTTCAAATCAGTACAGCTGGATAAAGCGAAGCTTACAAAAGGATGTTCCCCATTGGTATGAAATATTCTGGAGAGCAAAACACTACCTTAAATACATCCACAATATGAGCCCTTTCATATATGATGCAATAAGAAATTCAGAAAAAAATTGGCTGGCATGCCAATAATAGTGAAAGCAGGTTGACCCCAGACGCAAATCTTCCTTTTCAATTGGAACTCTTACATCCAGATGCAGTGATTTTAAGATCCGAAATGGGATCATGAAATGGAATGCTGGGCAGCAGAGGTCATGAGAAGTGGCCAGAGTATGGGGATAAAGCAGAACTTGCTGACGGATTCCATGCGGTGAGAGGAAGAGAGAGGCGTCCAGATGATTCCCAGGGTCTGGCCTGAGTAAATGACCATCAACCAAGAGGTAGAGACTGTGGGTGGAACAGATTTGGGGCAGGGGCAAGAACCTTGACTGAACACCTAGAATCCACTCACCTGTGACTCGCCAACACCTGGGCAGCTGGGTGCTCCAGCCAGAAACCAAGCTCTGATAGGAATCAGGGAGTGTAAAGATGGATGATTCTAAACATTGACGGTCAAGTCTTGTTTCCTCTCTCTTCTCTTCCTTTCAGAAAGGTCCTTTTTCACCTTTTACCTTAGAGTCCCTTGAAACGTCTATAACTCTCCCTCACATTTTTTTCTTTACCTTCAGCCAATGACTTCAATTCCAGAGACTCTGAGGCTAATTCCCTACTCCTCACACCAACAAGCATGAGAACCCGGCATGCAGCCCCATTTAGTCTATTTCTTTCTCTCATTAGATCAACGATATATTCCCACCTCTTCAAGATAGTCCCCACCTGTGTTCCTGATTCTGCTTCCAAAACACAAAATAGGGGCTCAGTAGATGAACTTTCATCTTTACTGTCATCGTGAGGCATCATTTTCATAAGTCACCACCACCCTATGCCCAAGTCAACAATGACATTGGGCATTATAATACTAAATACTGTTATTAAAAATATATAAACATGAGAAATTTGTTGTCTTAAAGTTTTAATGTATCTTAACATATTTGGTTTTTATAACCACCTACTCCATCAGCAATATTTAAAACACTATCATGTCAAATGAAAGAACAAGTACAAAAATCTTTTTATTAATATTAGTGTACACAGAATGTGTAGATGAGTACAAATTAGTGACATGGATGACAATATTGAGCATCTCACTCATGTAATCACCAAAACTGTAATTCTATATTTTTAACGAGTCTGCGCCCAAAGAAACACGCCCAGCATCATCCTCATTCAGATGCACTCACACAGAAACAAATATTCGTCTTCACTTCTTATTTGATGCAGAGAAATTTAAAATTGCTGCTTATCATAAATAATATAGTCATTAATAGTTGTCCAAATGAGAAAAAAAATTGAACAGAAACTCAATCTGTCTTGGTCTATGTTCCATTTCCCACATCTGGTTCAGAATCTAACACTTAGAAGCCAGTTAATACAAATCTGATAAGGTAATGTCCCAACTATTAGAGGAAAATCAATACTGGTGGCTTAGTAGAGCATGTAACATAAGTAAAATGGGCTTTGCATTAGGAGCATTTCTCTGTAGCATATTCAGAATGATGCCCCTTTAGTTTGAGTTAAGAAAGATGCTTTTCCTAAGACTGGTCTAAGCCCTTTGCCCTAGTTAACTGTGCAAGAATGTATACCCTGCGTGAGTGGCTTCTAAGATAGAACCATCAACCCAGCAGCCTTCTGGAGCAATCTAGCAAAATGTCTGGAGAACACCATGCAAGAGTGGGCAGCAGCAGCTTCCAGCCATGGTCAGAACATGCAAGTACCGGTGCCAGCAGGCACAGACGGGAGAGGAGAAATGTCCGAGGCCACCTGAGAAGTGGGAGACGTGGTGCTAGATGTTACTCATGGAGTCAGAGACACAAGGCCATTTGCCAAGTGGTGGAAGATATGCTGTCTGGAGGGTGGAGCACTGCTGCAAGTCTGAGCGTCCAGTTCATGTGTCAAACCCTGGGGGGTCAGCGTTCTCCCTGGGTGTCAGAGAGCTTGGTGGGTCAGGAAACCCACTGTGTGTCATTGCACTGTTAACCACAGAGGGGAGTGCGACCAACCTGACTATCACCGCGGAATTTGGGGCTGCCTGTACTATTATTCTTAGCCATAAGAATTATGTCTAAAGGTAAAAATAGAAATTTCTGTGGAAGCTAACACAGACCATGATGGAATGGTAGTGCTCATGCTTTGCAGATTCAAAGCAGCCAAGTGCTAGCAAAATACGGCCACTGAGGATGGCCGAGGGCCTTGCATTGGCTGGTTTCTCTGAGAGTCTAGCAGTCCTGTTTCCAATGGCATGATCTCAGGCACTGCCATCTAGTCTTTGTAAACACTGCACTAACAACTTCCCTATCTTAAAAACCATACATTGAAAAGGTGGCAACTGGGCATAGTGGCTTACATCTGTAGTCGTCCTAGCAATCTGGGAGGCTAAGCCAACACTGGGGTGAAACCAGGACGATGTCCCCTGGCCACGCACACGTGAGGCTCTGATGGTGTGAGCGTGCAGCTTCCTCAGCCTCAGCATGCTTCCCTTAGAACCTAAGGTGTGAGCGGAGAAGCAGAGGGCTGAAAGCAGAGAGGAAAGGATCAGAATAAACATATACAGCAAGATGGAAGGGGCAAAATCATGAGCAGCCAGGCTGAGATTTGGGGAGCTCCAAAAGTGAACCCTAAAATACTGAGAAGGAAGTTGGAGGCAGTAGCCATGCTGTCAGGAGATCCCGGAAAATAATTTTAAGATGCTTAATGATGACCCTGAATTTGTTAATGATCTTAAATTTGCTCATTTACAAAAATAACCAATGTGTAACATGCACTATGTTATTAACAAATGAAGTGAAGTGTTCTCTACACCTGTCTGTGTGATCCCAGTGGGTCACATTATTTATTTCATTATTGAGATTGAAATCCACACCTTACAAATCAGTTTCCAAGGGGTCCACAGCTTCTATTTCTTCTCATTGAACACTGCCCACACTTCTCTTTGGCAAAACCACATACACCTGAGGTTGGTTGTGCAAATAATGAATCAGAGTCTACCTCCAACTTAGATTTCACATTGATATTCAACAGGCGACTCCCAGCTATTAATGGCCCCTCGTCTCTTGCTTGGACACACACAAAAATGTCCTAACTGCCTCCCTTGCCGACAGGATTGCCTCCTCCAAAGACTCCTCTGTGTTGTTTATTGCGAGAGTCAATCTTCCTCACCAACACTATGATCACAACACGCTTTTCCCCTAAAGGTACCTGAGTGGATCTCAGGCCCCAGATCAGAGATTTCCAAACCTTTTTTGAGATTAAAAAATGTATTATAGATCATGGCCCACTGACATACAGCAACATATTTTAACTGAAACAAAATCTCATAAGAAAACAAAGCTATACAACATGAGATGCATTATATTTGCTATTCTATTTTATTCAAGTTCATTAAAAATGCTAGTGGTTACCCCTAAAGCTACAGATGCAAATCAGTTTAGAAAGCATTGATGGATGAAGTCCCATATGCTTTGCATGCTGTAAGAGATGTTCTTGCCCTGGCCGACACTGCCATCTCTCCCCTCACATTTCTCACTGTAGATACAACTAGCTCCTTGGAGTTCCCAGTACATCTCATTGAACAGGATTCTGCACACACAACATTCTCTTCCTGCATAGCTTTATCAGCCCAAAGCTTTGTGTGGCTGCCAAACTCCTTTTCTCTTTCCCCTTTCATAGCCCAAAGGCTGTATTTCTTTCTCTCTGCAGCCTTTCCAGACAAGTCCAAACACTTTGAATCACTTCCTCCCTATTGTTACTTTTATAACTTAAACTTTCTTAAAGCATGGCATTTATCACCATAAATTGTAATGATCTTACCCCCTTCTGGGATTTTTAAAAAATCTTTCAATGTTTTTGGAATTGGGAATTTTGAAATTTAATATGACCGTGGTCCCCTTTCCCTTTAAGCCATTTAGGATGGATTTGTTGTCACTTGTAACTAAAAGTGTTATTAAATCAATGACACACACAACATCTTGGATCTATGGAAATACATTTACATTTTATGTCTTCTAACGAGTTCCTGAATTCTTGGAGCACAGAAATTGTGTCTTATTCATATTTATAACCTCAGTGCCCAGAATATTGTCTCATAAAGATCTGGCATCACCAAATACTTATTGAGGGAGTCCAAGGGAAAGAATATTTATAATTCATCATCAGTCTTATTTAAAAATGTCAAGGAATTTTATACTTAAAAAACTGATTGGTACATAATCGTCCTATAAATCTCCCAGGTTAATCAATAGCAATATTTTATCTATTATATTGCACTTATTAAATAAAAATCCATAAAAATAGAAATATTGATATTAAAGAATTAGGGTAATAGATAATATTAAAGTAGTAAAACTATGTATATTTCTACTAACAACACATATGACTACATTTACCATGGAAAAATGTGTAGACATTAATAAAATTAATAACTATTGTCTGGGTGGGGGGCTCACACCTGTAGTCTTAGCACTCTAGAAGGCCAAGGTGAGAGGGATTGCTTGGGGTCAGGAGTTCAAGACTAGCTTGAATAAAAGCAAGACCCTATTTTTACCAAATATAGAAAAGAAATAGCTGGGCCTCATTGCCCATGCCTGTAGTCCCAGCTACTCAGGAGACTGAGGCAGGAGGATTGCTTGAGGCCAGGAGTTTAAGGTTCCTCTTAGCTATGATCATACCACTGCCTCTAGCTAGGGTGATAGTGTGAGACTGTGTCTCAATAATGAAATAAAACTCTCAATAACGATATGACAGCATAAGTTCCAGAGTTCATCTTTACTACAAATTAGACCGTGACTCACTTCTAGAGTTGCTACGTGTCTTAGCTCCCTCAGAAACCATTAATACGCTTCAGCAGCTGATTGATGTGTTTTCTGAGCCATAGGGACATTTATTCTTATGCCAGAAAAATGAAGTCTAGAATTTGAAATGATAAATCCTTCACAGGATTAATTAAACAGAAATTGAAATAGGCCCACTACCTTAAATTTTGACTATCTCTGAATACAAGGAGAAGTTCTACTTTATTCCATAAAATAGAGGCTCAGCAGTGAACTGACTATTCTGGCTGAAACTTCAAAGAAGCATTCCAGTTCCTAATATGGTATTCATAACACACAGCGAGGGTCCAGAACATGCTGTCACTGCCAAATGTCCCAGACACCGAGGTTCCCTTTCACACAGCTCCTGCACACTTGGAGTCTGTCTAATATGTCCTTTTTTGTACAAGATGCTGAAAAAAAAAGCATCTAAGCATATATAATACAACCTGTCTTCCCAAATATTCTCTCCGGTAATATTTTGAATAATTATGCAGTTTTACAGTTTATATTCTTTACTTAATCATAGATTTACAAAATATAATTTGGTACCAAAAAAATCATATTCCAAAGCCATTCCACGGCAATTTAACCACTGTGAATTACCAACTTTCACTGTCACAACCTATTAAACAGAAGGTTCCAAAATGCCAGCCACACGGTGCTTCACAACATGTTCTTACCTCATAGCACTTAAACGTGTCCACTCAAATTATGGCAATTTGTCCTTTATAGTGATTGCAAATATATATCTGCCACTTCACAATATCTCAAGATACTGAAGCTGGATGACAGATATATTTTTTTCCAGAACTGCTATCAATGGGAAGTCAAGGACAAAATCTTACACTGTAAATAAATACTTCCCAATACATCTAACCCATTGCAGCCAGAAAAATGCCAGTCAATGTTTTAAATTTAATGATAGAAAATAGAGTTTTTGGCCAACAGCAGTGGCCTGTGATCCTAGCACTCTGGGAGGCTGAAGTGGGAGGATTGCTTGAGGTGAGAAATTTGAGACCAGCCTGAGCAAGAGCAAGACCCTCACAAAAAAAAAAAAGGAAAATTTAGCAGGATGTAGTGGCACATCCTGGTAGTCACAACTACTGAGCAGGTTGAAGCAGAAGGATCTCTGGATGCCAGAGATCCACTGCATCTAGTCCGGGGGACAGAACAAGACCCTGTCTCAAAAAAAAAAAAAAACAATCAAAAATAGAGTTTTGATTACTTGTATACAATTTTCCTTGTTACCATTGACTTGAAAATTTTTCAAAATAAACTTCTCTTCTGAGCATAAAAGAAAAAATATAAAACACCTGAACAGAGCCAGAATTATTTTTTGATAGCTGCCAACATATATTGATGAAAACATTAAAACTTTAAGCGATACACTTGTTGATTACAATGCACAACTTCACAAAAAAAGTCAGGTTAGAGAATTAAATCTAAATTATACTTTGCATACTTTGCATGTGTACAAGAGGTTTTACTGTACTATTGGAAATGTGAAGGTTTCATATCAGAAAACCTCTCTTTGTGTGTGTGTGTATATGTATATATGTATATATACACTTCATTAAATATCATACTTTAGGGATTCAAATACCCTGGTATGTGGTCAATGAATCATTATAAGGGACCAATAAGGACATTATGGAAAGGTAGTTATCAATCCCTAAACTTACTTTTGCCAACTTATTTTCTATTTTCCCTTAATTTTCAGTTTGAACAAATCAAAACATTACCCCTACATTATCCCTTTCAAACCAAAATTATAGTATTTTTTACTATAAACTCTCCTTTTTCTCAAGACTGTAAGATTTCTATTTCAATTACCTCCTAATAAAAATATTTTACCTCTCTTCTGCATATATTGTCTTATCTGCTTATTAATTATAACCATCTCTGTTAACTTGGGTCTGGGGAATTAGTTATGTCCAGAGTTTCTTTGATACTCCTCTCTTTAGGAAGTGAAGATTAACTAATCTCACCCTGAGTGTGAGCTAGACCTAGGTACACTTTGCCAAAAGAATATGGTGGAAGTGATGACATAAGACTTGTGACACTAGGTCATAAAAGGCATTGAGGCGTCCTAATTACTCTGTCTCAGATGATTCAGTCTGGGGAAGTCAGCCTCCATGATGGGGATGCTCTCACAGCCATATAGAGAGGTCCATGTAAGGAGAAAGTAAAGCCTCCTGCCAACAACTAGCAACAATCTGATGCACACAGCCAACAAACAAATGAGTCAGCCAATCTGGAAACAGATCTTCCAGCCCCAGGCGTGCCTTCAAATGACATAGCCCTTGCTAACTTTGTTACTGAAACACTATAAAGAACCCTGATAGGGTTCCTGACTCACGGAAACTATGAGATAATTATTGTATTAATGTGCAAAATTCGAGGCAATGAGTTATGTAGCAATAGGTAACTAATACTGCGTATTAGTTCTTTTAGGGCTCATTACCCAATGCTGTAGTTACAGTGATTTTATGATAATCTTTTAGAGACACAAAATGAATAAAAAAATAAGCCAGATCAGAGCTTCTAATCCCATCGCTAAGGTTTATTTGATATAATCCTTTGGAGTTTACAATGTATCACAAACCCCTGGCAGCTTTCAGGCAGCCATCTCCAAGGAAGGAGATGGGAAAAGAATGTATTATAGGATACATATTTCCTATTATTTTTTCCCTAAATATTTCCCTGTTCAGGGAAAAGAACTTATTAAAGATTTAGCATGATTGTAACCATGACTGTATATTTTGGATTTGTCTGTTTATAGATTTTTAAGACTGTTCAAATAGTTTACTGAATAGTACACACAGACATTGAAGAAGTAAACGTCTCATAATTATTGCTGCAGATTAAGATGCTAGCTTTGGACATCTTGTTAAGTTGGATGACTTTTATCTATATTTTCTCTATAGTTTATACATATAAAATATAAAGCCATAGTCGCTTATGTGTAAATGGTGATAAGGACAGAATGTTTTGATGTCCTAAGATGATCGAATCTCATTAATATACTCCACCTCATTGGATTAAAGAACAGATTTGTGTGCATTCATATTTCAACTATTCTCTGTTACCAAATGCCCATCCTAGTCCATGATTATATAGCTATGACTGGTGCTAAGTTTCCAATGATTCATTTTCTAGTACAATTTTTGCAAGATTCTCTGGGTAAATCCTCTTCATTTTTAATGCTCACATTTAAGGATTCTAGTACTTCACTTCTTCCCATTCTTCACCTCTTCCTCTTCTGGTCTTGGTATGAAACAGCTGAACTCTCCTCTACTCAAGTTAGAGTAAGCTAATTCTATCTTTGGAGATATTAGTACAGCTCGCTCAGTATCCATTTTCCTCTTTCATCTAGTAAAGCATTCACTTAGAATCAATCTTGCTACTATGATTTGTTTTGGTCAATGAATTATGATTGATTACAAGCATTTACGAGCCCGGCATGATTCTTTGTTCTTTGCTTTTCCTTGCTTGGAAAAGCTGTGCATTGTATTAGGGTGGCAGAGGCATAAGAGGGTGCAGAGTGACTATGTGGAAGAGGTTTCATCCTCCTGCGCTGGACATGTTGCATTAGTGATTAACTAAACTGCACGTAGTAAGCCAATGAGATTTAGATATTGTTTGTTACTATGACATACCCAGCCCGCACTGACTAATACATTCCCAGAGTGCATGATGGGTAAAGGTACAGAAGTTTCTTAGTAAAAAGAACAAGGTAGTGTGAATGTTTCATGAAAAGCAAATTTTGTTCTGCTTTATTTTTCATTTATTCCATTTTGTTCTGAGGCACTAGAAACCTGAAGCAACTAAAGAACAGCAAACATAAAAGTAGTTTTCTGTGTTTTGGTTTCCTCATCAGTGCACAGAACATTCTCAATTCTTGGTTTATGTGAAGATTCAAAAATGTTAATTTTTATTATTATACTTCAAAAGTTATGAAGCTCTTGACTAGACATTTGAAAATTATTATAAACTAGATTTTAATTTTTAATTGTCTTTTGTTAAATATCTTTTAAGTCATCTTACACACTAGGATGTGATCAATAAACATTAAGCAATGATAATAAGTATTTATATTATACTATATTGCAATTTGTGACATAAGTAATGCATTCTCAAGAACCAAACTGTATGCCTTAACTTCTTAGTGTGATAAAATTCATATCGCATAGACACTCACCTCTTCAGGGTAAAATTTTAAAGGAATTTTAAAGAGTTTCTAAAGCCTACACTATAGCAACCATAAAATTATTAACAAGAGGCTGATTTGGGGTATAGAAAAAATTTTCAAATTATAACTTCTATATCACATGATCTGAGTGAAAATATATACAGTACTCAAAAATTGAAAACTGGATAAAACAGTGCATTGCTTTTACTTGTAATATATAATATTAATACACCAACTCTCAACATTTTCAGAATATATTTAAACTAGTAGAAATATAACTGCTATATACCAATTCATACTACTATTATAAAATGTTGCTTAACCATTTTAAAATTATATAATATTCCCTGTGGACGGGCCTACATGGTTTTTTACCCTACCTTCGTCCCCTGCTACCCTGATTTACCCTTCACCTGTGGGCCCTGTATCCTGCACACAGGTTAGAGGCAGTGAAATCAGGTCGAGGTCCAATATCACCAGCTCATTAACCAAGAATCTAACTATTATTCTTCACCACCCTCCATAGCACCAATGACGGGTAAGACTCCCAAAGCTGGGACAACCTAAGACAGGATATGGAGAGGCTGC
>CAUYPK010142888.1:0-20313 GCA_963574355.1 Loris lydekkerianus
GTTTAATATATTATTGTTAAAATTACATGCTTTTGTGTGAGTGTTTGTCTGTTTTGGCAGGTCACTGCGTGGTGTGGCTCTCTGACTCTCACAGTTTAAAATTTTGGCTCTTTGTGTCGAACTTGTTCGCCACCCCTGGCCCAAGGAAAGGAAGAATCCTCACTGCAAGGGTTAAGATTCTAGAAGAACTAAAAAACGTAAGATTAAAAAAATTTTTTTTGTTATCTTCAAAAGAACATCAACAGAATTCCATTCAAAATGAGATGGCAAAGTTAAATATTCGAAGTAACATTGTTACAGATGTAATAAATTAGAAAAGCTAAACACAAACTGGCAAGTCAGAAAATGCAATTAATGTCATGGCTAAAAGGCTTCAGGTGACTATCATGGCTTCAGAGAAACAAAACAAAGGTTAAAGTCATTATTGAAAAGGTTATATATATGGAGGGCAAAGCCTTCTGTGGGGGGGGGGGTGGAAACTGTATATTGCAAGAAGTTTTCCCTGAAATAAGGAATTTAGTGTGCACATCAAAAGAGCATGCAATGCAATAAAACATAACGATGAACAACAGTGACATATACACCAGGTAAGTTATCAAACTTCATCAATACAGTACATAATTCTCTAAGTGGATAGGCAAGGAAGGCAAATTACTGACAAGAAAACAGACTGAGATCAGACTTCTCTACAACCACATTCCATGATAAATAAAAGAGTTACAAACTTCTGAGAGGAGAAAAAAAAAAAGTCTCACCCAGGAAAATTCTACCCTGCCAACGTATCATTCAAACCCAAAGACAGCAGACATTCATCTCAAACGTGATAGAATCCTACAGATACAGCACTCATGAACTATTTTTTAATAGAAGAGAAACTGATGAAATTCAGCTAACCAGGAGATGAATAAAAATAAAATGTAAGGAATACTAAAAGGGCTGGTAGTGAACATGAAATCCAGTAAACGTTCTGCTGTGACGAAACATCAGGAATTGTGGTTACAGAACAGATGGTAAATTTTATAAACTCTAACAGTTTAAAATATAACGAATAAATTCTGGAGATGTGAGGTGGAGAAGTGGGAGAAAGTGAAATAGACAACGATTTTAAGTTGCACATGAACTTTATGGACACCCTGGATCAGAATGCTAATTACTGTATATACTCGAGTATAAGCCGAGTTATTTCGGCACAAAATTTGTGCTGAAAAACCCGAACTTGGCACAAATTTCGTGCCAAAAAAACTCGGCTTATACTCGAGTATATACAGTATCTTTCTCACAAAGTAGGAATCCATGGATGCTACCTCAAACTGGAAGATGTGGTTAAAAATCGCAATGATCATAACCAGTTAAAATAATTCATGTTTTTTGTTTTAGTTTTTGGCCGGGGTCGGGTTTGAACCCGCCACCTCTGGTATATGGGACTGGCGCCCTACTCCTTGGAGCCACAGGCACCGCCCAGCCCAATATAATTAATCTTTTTTTAAAGAAAAATTAGCTAAGCTTCATTAATTTTTCCATGTTCAGTGTTCTTTTTTTCTGCCAAATTCAACTAAACTTAAACTTAATATTTTAAATGTCCAAAAACTTCTATCTATATACGTGTCTATGTTTGTATATGCATACACCCAAAGATTCTTATGTGGGAAGGATATAAAATAATTATTATCAATAGTGGGATGTTGAAGAAATTGTTGCTTCGGAATTTTGTGTACAGCTGGAACTTTCTCTTATGATAATCCTGTGTCATTTTAATAGGAAAAAAATCACAAAGTGATAGTCTGATCGAAACATTTGTAGTGTTTGGTTTTGCTGTTGTTTTTCTTTTCTTCTACCAATTCAAGTACTATAGAAACACCTTGAGATAAAATTATTACCATTGTTTCGCTACGGGAACTATTTTGTCCTTATTGTTACATCCTCACTTAGAACAAATGAGTGAAAGATACTCTGGAAAGGGAGAAGACAGTATTGAAGGGATCGTTTTGAGAAATAAATCTCTGATCTAGATCATTTTATAATAAACTGTGTGGCTGCTTTGAACCTTCTCATTCACACTTCTGAGCTTAGACATCAAGTTTTAAGCCACATAAGTTGCTCATTAATAAATACCTATTGAGCCGCTCTACACAATAAATTCTGAAGCTTTTGTCTTACAGAAAAGATATTGGACAAGTAGTCAACTAAATTTGATTTCTATTAAGAGCTCTAGTCTATTCCAGGTGCTGTTTTTTTTTTAAAATCCTGAAAATGTTCATCAATAAAATATTCAAATGTCCAGCAAAGAAACTGTAAGATTAGAAGGAAGTAGGACAGGCTGTAAGGCACATGGGTTGAAGACAGGATACAGCCCCTATCACTTTTTGACTTGATCTTTTAGGATGTATTTTTCAAGTGGTTCTTTTAATTTTATGGTATTTTCCACATAAATAATGATTTCACATGAGATTCAGGCTAAAATCGACCGCATTCAGCCTGCCAAATGTATTTCTGCTTTATTTCAATCATTCTGCCATTAATGTCAGCTGTTTGATTTTGCTTTCCATTTCTCTCCCTCTTTAATAAACCAAGGGCAAGAGCAATAAACATTAATATAATTTAACCAACACACTGAAACTCAACAATGGAGCCATCTTGCATGACCCAATATAGAAAAGTCAAATTGGGACCAAAAGACATTTCAATGTGGGATATGAAAGCGCCAAGTATACAGGTCAGACCCCATTCAAGGACCAACTCTAACCTGAAGTATCTCAGAATGCTTGAAACACCCTCTTCATTTGTTGGAATAGAGATTTGGAAAATGGGATTGCAGAAAGTCCATGAAAATTAAAGTTGTCTAGGAATCATTGCAGCTGAGGAAAGGGAACAATTTGCTGGAGTCCACACACAAAGTCAAAAGGTAGAATTGTCTCAGAAAGTGCTTGCACTAAACTGAATCTGAAGCAAAGGGATTGACGGGGCTGTGAGTGAAACCAAATCAAACTAAAATAAAGGTTTTAGCCTCTGGAAGAGGAAAAAAATGCTTAGAACTGTTCCAATAGCCCTTTCACTAGGGAATGTATTAAACATCGCCTTCTCCACTCCACACAACTCCACTCCACAATATGAAGATGAACATTTGCAGAGGAACTTGGCCACAAATGTTTCTTGTATTGTTACCAACTTGAAGAAATCCTCTATTTAGAAACTCACAGCTATAGAAATCATTATGTTCTCAGAACAGAAAGGTAAAAAAGCAAACCTTCAGCTCAAATGAAATCTTATTTTTATGCAAATATATCTAGTAATATAACAGAAGAGAAAGTGGAAAGATTGTAAATACATATAGTCAATTGCCTAGAAATAAAATGTCTGTCAAAAGCCAATAAGTATTTTGAAAATTGTTTCATGGCAAGAAATATAAGGGAAATGGGGTGCTTATACAGATTTGGTAATTATTTGGCACAACAGAGAACAGTTTCTGTTAGTAAAGTTTTCATTTTATTGCATTTGAAATATTTAACTCGTATGTATCAGAACACATTTTATTTTGCAATTCAACTTATGGCTTTCATTATGTGCTCTGAATTCAGGCCACCTAAGACTTAATCTTTGGCAAATCCTTAGAAGTTTCAAGGCCTTGGGAAAAATTACCAGAAGCTCTTGTGCTTCAGTTTCCTCATTTGTAAAACAAGATAATAAAAGTATGGTCCCTATAGGGTTGTGCTAAAGTTCAAATAAAACAATAACTAAAAAGAAGAATGATTTTAGTACATAGTATATGTTCAGTGAAGGTTGTACTATTACGACTGATTTATTATCCACCACACAACCACAGTAGTCTACCCTTGTGTGCTAAACAAAGATCTAAGTGGCTTATATATATTTACTTACTTAAGCCTCCCTTAGCCTATGAGGTAGGTTCTATTATTTCCTTTTCCTTGTAACAGAAGAGGAAACTGGAGAGAGATAGGGTTAAGAGGATTTTCTGGAGCTTGTGTTCTTAATTATTCTCCACTTTGCACCATTAGAATCACCTGGGGTACTTTTAACAGTTCAGATTCTCAGCTGTACCTTAATCCAGTGAAATTTGTATCTCTAGAAATGAGCCTCAGTTGTTTTTCCCCAAACCTCAGCGTCAGGCTATCCTCCATAACACAAGCCTTTCAGAGTCAAAATGCAGAAAGTTACCTCAAGTGAAAGAAGAAAATGTGACTAAACAGATGCATCCCCCAGCCAGGCCAGGTTCTAGTTCCAACAGCGAGGCCCCAAAGTTCCGTGTTGCTAGGTATGAAATGAAGAAAATAAGACCCAGTAGCAATTGCTTACTAAAGTGATAGGAAACACGAGATACCTTAGTTGCCACTCGTCGCCTCAGTAGGAGAGAACCATTAGCAGTGCCATTAATCAGCGTTCTGCTCACTCCTGCTCTGTGGACCTAATCATGGGGAGGCTTAAGAAATAATGAACCCTTCTTATCAGCATGTAATCCTGATTTCTTGCTATTATTTGAAATGAGAAGTCATATTATTCACAACTACATGTAACTTAATCAAGGGAGAACACCTTTAAATTTAATAAAAGGGAAACAAAATGATTCCTCAATAATACAATTACTTTCTCTGTTCATTTCTTTTGCCGTTCATATATTTATTCATTCATTAATCCAGCAATGTTTATTGAGCTTCTATCATGTGCTATACACTGATTTAAAGGCTCACGTTAATTAAAAATGATCAACAAGTTCCCAACCCTCTACCATACTAAAAAAAAAAAAAAAAAAAAAAAATTCTTCATTAACACTTCTTCCAAGCACGGTAAGGTAGACTTTATACAGGACTATTGAAATTGGACCATGACAATGGGATTATGCAGCATAGGAGAATGGGGCTTAACTCCAAATACAGCATGAACAGGTGGGAATTTATAGCTGTGGAACAGTGGTTGGAAAACTACCAATCGCTAACATCAAGAGTAAGTGGTATCTGATTAAATCCACCTAACACAACTCTTGCCAAAGAGGGACCAGGGAGACCAGACTTTACCAGGGGGATGACGAAAACCGAAGAACCCAATCAGATACTTAGGGGGTAGGGAAGACAAAGTCATTCTATCCTGACTCAGTAGGGTTCCTCCCTAAAACTGAATTTTCAAAGGAAATATACTGATGGAACTATAAGAAGTTTCAAAAGCCTAACTAAAGTTTGGCCAAATAAGGAATTTGTCATCCATAACCCTCCCCAAATGGAGTATTATAAAGGTAATACCAGTCATGCAGAGTTCTGATGTTTTCTTATCTCCAATCAGCATAGTAACTTTTTATCAAAGATTTTAGACAAATTTAAAATTAAAAATGTAAAAGTTGTAATCAAGAGTAAACTTTCCAAAAGTCCTTTCTAGTTTGAAGACAGAATTAAACAAAAGCCCAAGTAAACATTACCCTAAAAGTGGTATAAACCCACAAAGGAAAAAAAAAAAAAAAAAAAAAAGGAAAAGAAAACAAAAGAAAAATAAAAAACAAAACAAACCCTTAGTCTTAATAAAATACTACAAGGATATTTGATAAAATTCTGAGTGAGAAGGAATGAGTTTCTAAGGTAAAAATTACAAAAATTACAAAAAGTAGATTACTTATAGAGATCAGACTCTAAAAAATAATTTTATATATATATACATATATATATCGTTCATAAGGCAAGAATTTACCATTCTAACTTCTCAAGAGAAAACATCTTAATACATAATCCAAAATATTATCAGTAATTTGATAGTTTTGAATGATTTACAATTCAAATTTTAACCTTTGAGAATTTTTTAACAAGGTATTTCTCAACTAGTCCATTTATCCATTTATCTCATTTATATTTGACTTTTATAAAATGAAGATCAAAACAGTCTATGATAATGTAATCAGGTAAAAAAGGAAACTGTAGTTTCATTTTTCCATCACTCTTGCCAAGATGGATAAAGTTATAGTCAACTTCTATTATATAATTTCACTGATGGGATTCAGAGTATGCTACCTTGAAATATGGCATGTCGGCATATCAAATATTTTAAGCAGAAGGCATCTGAGAAAACAACAGATGGAGCAAGCTGTCTCTGACCTTCCCTGGGCCTTTCTCACCTGAAGCAGGTCATGAGACACTCCTGGGAGGGGCACAGTCTCTACCCGTGGAAGAAAGGTGATGAACAGAACACAGGAATCTAAGAAAAAAAGGCCTTGCTAAAAGGTGTCCCTAGTTTATTGCACTTAACTCATACCTTCTCCATGACTCTCCACGTTTTATCAAACTTAGTACAAAAACACCTCCAATAGCTTCTTCGAGTCTACATTCCCTTAGAAATATGATATTCCCGTATCATGTAAAACTTAATATTACATGAATATGTATGCTTCCTCTTGTTCATTTTCATTCATTATAGGGGCCCCAGCCAACCCACCTAAAATGAGTATAAGGAGAAGATACTTTTCCTCCCCTAAGTTGTACCTGCTCATTTATAACCTATATTACTATAGGCTACTAGAAATAAATTAAAACATTGTTCATTATGCTGCTAGAAAGGAGAGAGCATTTATATGAAAATATTTGTCTACATTATAAACAAAGACTTTTTTTAATAACACTGCCACCATGGAGGTAACCATAAATATTATTTTATAACTGTTGCTAAAGCTCCTCCTAGAAACTTAATCGAAGGCAATGAATAAGCTATATTTTAAAAGGAGAAATACTTCTTTCAAGTTAAATTTTATACTCAAGTGCCTTTTTTTTTTTTTTACTTCTTCTTGCCTCAGTCTTACTACCTGAGGAGTCTTATAATTAGAAGGAATCTCCGTACAAACTTAAATTATAGATGAAGTAACTGTTAGATCTACTTAATTTCATAAATTCTAACTACTGAAAGCCATGGATGGTTGAGATTGAAATGAAATAGCATACAGCTGCAAGCATCTATTTAGTACCATCTGGGTTTTTCTTCAAAATACAGCCATTATCTAATCCTCCACACCTGCTCTGCTCCCTTAAAACCTCATGAATCCACCCTGAAAGTGAGGGGAGTAAAAGGCCTCCTTTCCATTCATTGTCCCTTATTCTTTTCTTTCCTTCAAGTTACATTACATACAGTGTCTCTGAAGCTATGTAATGACAAACTTCTGGAATTCCATTTTTATTCAGTATGATCCAGTACCTGAAATAGTTTTTATTATCATCCTAAAATGATATGCCTGTATGAGTTGCTCATAAATGAAGATCACTGAAGGGATGAGATGAGAGAAATATCACCTGAACTGCTTCCCTTACCTGATTCTCCTCTAAAATATGGGTACCATCAAGTCCACCAACACTACAACCACCAGTACCATCTTAGGAGAAAGTTTCCCACTTGGAAGAAGATTAACCCTTAGTATGGGAGATGTCAATTCACCTCCGCGCCTCCCCCAACCCCAGACATCAGCATGAAAGGGTCCAGTAGAACCTTCTTCACTTTCCCATTGATCCTCACCCCATCTTCTTTTTTCAAGCTGAAATATAAAGTCTTAAGTCAGGCTATTCTGCTACTTACTCACTGCTAAATATTCCTTCTACACAAGTAATAAACTTTTCCCCTGTGACTCTGTTCAATTTCAGTTAATTCACAGTCCCCCAAACACTTAGATGATAAAAGACTTTCCTCCAAATATCAAAATCTCACATACCATGTATTCTTTTTAAAAAGTACTTATTTATCATTATTTCAATAAATCTAAGGGCTATAATGGAAATGTTGTTATATCAATATACTGTGTAACAGTGACTCTTGGGCTTTAAATGTATACATCATCTAAATAATGCACACCGTGCCCACTAGGTAGCTTTCACACACACACTTTTGATGCTCATAGATGTCTCTGAGGGAAAGGAATCAAAAACAAGTAGATGATTTCTCAAGATTTTCCTTGAGTTCTTGAGTTTTGTCTGAATATGTGGATTCTCTTATTGTAGAACTTTAGGTTGTAGTCCAGGCTATGATAGTTAAATATAACAAATCCTAGGAAGATTTATGATACAGCAGAACCTCTGTACATTGACCCGTCATAGGACTGTAACAAACTGGTCAATATATGGAGGAGTCAACACAAGGAACCAGGCCTCCTGTGCTGATACGTACGTGTGGTGCATGTCCAGCGTAAGAAAATCAGGTCAATGTACGCAGGTGGTCGACTATGAAAGTTCTACTATATTTTTTCACTGTCTCAACTGACAGTTATTTCAACCAGAAATAAAGTAATTTGCAATGAACTAGAGGATGGGTAAAAGAAGAAATTATTATTATCAAACCCATTTGTTTGCCTGGAGAGAACAGACACAGGCTTCACCTGACAGTCAAGTGGTATAGATGCTGCCACATTTAAAGCAGACCAAATTCTAGCCTTCTGTGAGGATAATTTTAATTTTGAGTCAGAAAAGGAGAGTTTAAGCCAATTAATACAATGTGTTAATTGTGACCAACAAATTATATAATATCCAAATATTGGTTCGGATAAACTAGTATCCATTATTTACCTAAAATTTAAATTTAACTGGGAATCCAGTATTTTATCTAGCAGTACTCTAGAGCATGATAACATGAAGACAGGATTGAAAGCCACTACAACATGGTGTCTACACACTCCATTTATAATATCCTTTTTTTTTTTTCTTGTTCAGATTATTTATCTTTGGGGGGCAAGAGTAAATAACAGAACAGCCCTTTACTGGGCAAAAATACATGTCTCTATATCTCACTACTCCATAAATCAGTTCCAGATAAAAATAAAGAAAATCTTAAAAACTCAAAGCATGAATTGAGCTGAAGTGCAGCTCCGCCTCTACCGCCTATGTAACAATTAAGACATGTGCCAGATTTCTGGGGGAATGGGATATGGAAGTAATAGGACTAAATGAAAAGAGGGGTAACAGTGGGGCACACAGTCCAGCATCATCACCATTACCTGTGAGCTTGTTAGAAATGCAGGCTTTCGGGTGTCGCCTGTGGCTCAGTCAGTAGGGCGCCGGCCCCATATGCCGAGGGTGGCTGGTTCAAACCTAGTGCCGGCCAAACTGCAACAAAAAAATAGCCGGGTGTTGTGGCAGGTGCCTATAGTCCCAGCTTCTTGGGAGGCTGAGGCAGGAGAATCGGGTAAGCCCAAAAGTTAGAGGTTGCTGTAAGCCATGTGACGTCATGGCACTCTACCCGAAGGCGGTACAGTGAGACTCTGTCTCTACAAAAAAAAAAAAAAAAAGAAAGAAAGAAATAAAAAAGAAATGCAGGCTTTCAGGCTACACTCAGATCCACTGAATTAGAACTGATTTTTAGCAAAAATCTCTAAGGAATTCCTATACACTTAAAGTTGGTGAAGAACAACTCTAGATCATGTGTTCCTAAAAGGGGTAAATATGAACCCCTTTTATACCCAAGATGAAGTAGTAAAGCTTTCCAATGGCAGACTTTCTTTTTCCTTATCAGCCAATTTCTATGAGCAGCAGTTATCCACCCCTCTGCTCCTGTGAACCAGAGATTCACCCAGGTGAAAGGATATCCCTTAACCATCCAAATTCAACAAGCCTAACTAGGTGCTTTAATTAAGTTCAGGTCACTGCCTTTCCATACTACTTTTCTGAATGAACCTGTGAGTTTGAAAAAGGAACATCAGGCACTTTCTAATCAAATTTAAACCTTGTACAAACAAGTAGGTGCAATTATTGCAAGTGCATCAGTGAAATCTGCAGCCAGAAAACCAAGCCAATCTTGTTTTAAGTGCATACATATTGATAAAAAGTTGATCTTAACGACATTCAATTGCAAATGTCCCTACTATAATATACAATAGCCACAATATGCAATGCCAAGGACAGTATATATTTAATAGGGTTTATAATCTTATCCCCTTAAAATTACCTTCAGGAACACAGCCATTTTTCCCCATCAAGGGCAAGAAATATCAATATGAACAGTAGAATTGAATCATATTTTATTTAGATGGATTTTTATTCAGTATTTTGAAAGTGTTAGCAGTCTTGCTTAAGCAATTTGACTACCTTCTAAGAAACATCTCATGTGTGAGTGCTGCCTAGCAAAAGAGGCACAGTGATTCCAAGACAAGTTAATTAAAAGTGAATAGTCAAATAACTGTCCCATTTGTCAGGGGAGTGAGAGGACTATGGGGGAATCTGTTGGGTCAGTTAATCCGTCAGTTGCAAAATGGAGTTTTCTAATCAACGGAATGGTGATGATTGATCTGCTAAATCCCTCCCCATCAATCTGTCCAAAAGAGGGCAAGTTGGAGTATAACTGGATTAAAGCAACATATACTCTGGAAGGTTTGTGCTCCTGTGTCCTCTGGGATAGCACAAGTGTATAATAAAACTGTCACAAGAAGTTTGTTTCATTTCCGTTTCAGAGGCAAATGATAGGCATTTATCAAAGGCAATTAGACTGAGGTTGTGCCTTAGAATCAGAGAAAAATTAGGCTTAGATGATTTCTACTAAGTAGACCAAAACCCTCTAATAGAAACAGACAAATCTGTTATCTCTATCTCTCTTGTGCTTTGCAGGCAGAATTCCAGTTTCTTAAGAACAATCCCTTTCCATTCAGCCTGTGATCAGGGATGAAGCTCCTCAGCCTCAAGGGGTAAGGAGTGAGTGTCTATGTATCTATATACCAACAAAAGTAATTTCTTTTTTATTTGACCAGTGATTGGTTTAGAAATAAATATGTGATATCCTTTTGCACAATATGATTCTGCTGAGAGGCTATAGTTTTTTCAACTTTTAAAAGAAATATATAGATACTCCCATTTCTATTTCTGGATGAAATTATCTGCACAAGGAACTGTTGCAAGCCGTCTTGGGGCTATGAGAGCAGCTAACCTAAGAAAAGCCAACTCTGAAGTTGGCAGAGAGAAAAAATGGAAAGAACCTGGGTCCCTGATCATATAATTGAGCCAATGAATAAATTAAATCCAGGACCACTAAATTTGCTACATAAGATTATAAATCTATGTTGAGGGCTGGTTTTTTTTGGCTTGCAGCCAAATTTTTCTTAACTAATAAAAGGCCTCTGGTCAAGAATGTTATTATTCCTGCCCCATCTATTTTAGAAAGACCAATCAGCTGGAAACACAGGTCATTGCACAGATGTGGAACTACCCAGAGAACGTATCAATATCCAAACCGAGGGAAGAGAATCCTCCAAACTTAAAGCAGTATATTCTTTCCTTCAATGCCAGAGTCGGCCATTAGTATTTTCTAGAACATCTACACATGATATGACATGTAATCTATTTCAGATTATAGGCTTGTGAATTAACCAATCAGAATTTAAAACATCAGGCTAGTTTTCACCTGATCTATGATCTCCACTTAGATGGCTCTTCCAGTTAACTGGTTTTCTGTTCTCTATATATTACGTTCTTTCGGATTGCCCATAGCTATCATGAAGAAACCTATGTTGCAAGTAAAAGTCTCAAATGAAATTGCCTTAAAAACTAAAGAGGATTTATTGGCTCACAAAATCCAATTACTCTAGAATCAAGAGAAAGTTCCTCTTTTCCAGAAGTATAAACATACGTCTCACAACTCATAGGAATTTGTATATAACTCCAAAAGCCAGGCTGAAGGAATGCAGTACCTCTCATAATGTGGATTTCCCACTCCTGGACCTGCATTGGGGTTACTTCTACTTAAGCCAACTGGCTGATGAAGAAAGGAGGACATCTGAGAGGAAAACTGTGGTCCTCCTGGTAAGATAAGTAGGGAGGAATGGATGCAAGAAACATTCATTTTACCATGGGGCATTAGCATGAATTATTAAAGAATACCATCCATGCAAATGAGTACAATTTTATTTCAATTTATAATGCTTAAATATACTGCACTTTTAAAGATCTGATTTCTAGCTAAATCATTTTAGGGGATAAAGGTCACAAATGTGGCCCATGAGAAATATGTAAATAACATTATAGAAAAATCACAAACACTGCTGTATTAATTCTTTCTTTTTCCTTTCTTTCTTTTTTTTTTTTATTAAATCGTAGCTGTGTACATTAATGCGATCATGGGGCACCATACACTGGTTTTATAGACCATTTGACACATTTTCATCACACTGGTTAACATAGCCTTCCTGGTATTTTCATAGTTATTGTATTAATACATTTACATTCTACATTTACTAAGTTTCACATATACCCTTGTAAGATGCATCGCAGGTGTAATCCCACCAATCACCCTCCCTCTGCCCACCGCTCCCCTCCCTTTCCCCCTTCCCCCTATTCTTGGGTTATAACTGGGTTATAGCTTTCATGTGAAAGCCATAAATTAGTTTCATAGTAAGGCTGATTACATTGGATACTTTTTCTTCCATTCTTGAGATACTTTACTAAGAAGAATATGTTCCGACTCCATCCATGTAAACATGAAAGAGGTAAAGTCTCCTAAAGCTTGTATCTGGCAGGTTGATTATGCACTGCATATTTTTAATTTTCTTCCTAACATCAAATTCCAAATGTCTCCACAACCCTCACAATATCTGTCACTTGTTTTATTTTGTAAGCACCAAGAAAATAACCACCAAAGAAAATGTCAAAGAAAGTTTAAATGCACTTTTGTCCATTATTAAATCCTGTAAACAAACGTGCTCCACCTCTTTCTGTTCCTTTCCAATACCCCTCCTTGGCAGGTTACTAATTGCTGGGGTTAGAAGGGTGATAGAAAAAGGAAAGGGAAATTTTTAAGTAGAAATATTAGTTTTTAATTCCCACAATTTCCACATAATAAATTTTTCTCTCACATTAAATGCTTGCACAGTGTATTCAGCTATGCCCCATTTAGCAGCACATTATACAATTTTTAGCTAATTGTATGTTGTTTCCTATATAAGATTACCTCTGTGTAATGTCATTCATCTTATTGTAAGCTTTCTGCTCTCTTAAACAAGGCAGAGCACAAACCAGCACAGAAAAACAGGGCATGACTCTCATTATCACTACTATACTTTAGTAGTTTTAATGAGGTAGGGCTTGGTGATTCATAATAAAGATAATGTGGTTTTTAACCTGGTAATTTTAAAGAGGCTTAGTATCTGCATTATTTACCCAAAATTATTTCAAATATATATCACACTATAACATTCACTTAAAAATTTTAGTTATCCTACCAATCATCATCTGATGCATTTACTAAAAATTATTAAGACCCATAGAATTGTATTTCACTTAATTATTCATTCATTTATTAATGTAAGCATTCAGATATATTCTAAGTTTGGCATTGTGTGTATAAAATGTAATAATACACACACTTTGCCTCCAAACAGTTCATTATTTAACTTGTCCTCCATTCACTCGAGTAATTTATTTTCTTAGATGAGATTCCCAACTTCTGTGTGCCCCAATTTCCTCATCTGTCTAGTGAAGATGATAATAGTTCCTACCAGTTGTCTGTTGTTCAATGTCTGTTGTGACATTGAAATAAGAAAACACAAATGAAGTATTAAGAACTGCTCTAGAAAACTAACATGTTCTCCTTAAATGTTAGCTATTATTGTTAGTATTGAGAAAGAAAAGAAAAAATACAAAGTCAGGAAAATTAATTTTAACAAAATCAACCAAAAGAATTTCAGTAAAATCCCATAAAAATATATTAATATGTAAAAAAAGGATTAGAATTATAGCCCAGAAAATGAGTCATAAAAGACCTACGTAGAAACTGATAAAAATTACAACTCAGTATTTCTACATGAGCCAAACTCTATCAAGAAAAACTACACAAAAATGAAAGAACAACATAAATAATAAATAAGAAAACTCAGAAATATTTGATTATTTTCCTCAATTTACAAATGAAGGCTATACCAGAAGGAATATAACACCAAATGGATACACTGTCTCTCTCTCACACACACACACACAAGCACATTATGTTTAAAGATAAGGTGAAAATCAATTTTAAAATATATAAAATAGACCAAAATATTAAATAATTTGAGAAACATATCTAATGTAATAGGTAGAAAATATTCAATATAGGTATAATTGATATTACCAAAGAAGAAAACTCAAGTAATACATCAGAACAAATATTAAAATAGCTGTAATTTTAGAAAACTTACTTGATATATGTAGTATATATATGAACCTACACATTGCAAATACATGTACATGAAACCACATATTAAGATTTAAGTGTAATGTATTTCATAAGTATATATGAATATTATTTGTATAAATATAATTCTATTGGTATTTATATGAATAAAATATATCTTCATGTATATGAAAGCTACATGTTTTCACATACATATATAAAATAACATTGAATATGATAAGTTATATATCTATTATATTTTTACATACACATATTCAAAACATAAATTTCTGATTCCTAATTTGATAAATATGCTGAAACTTTCCAGCGATCATCCAGCTGAAAAGTCATTGCATTAAAAAATTTCAAAACAGACATTTATTTGTTTTTGGAAGAATTAATGACTTTTAAATACAGAATTTCCCTTTAACTCTTTTAAAATATAAACAAAAATACTATTTTTTTCTTTTATTTAAGAAAGTCAAATAGACTAATTAATTCCTCTGTGTTTGAACTAGAGATCCATGAAAAATGCAGTGTCCCTCTGGAATACATTTTGATGAAAACTCTGTAATCAAGTACTGATGGTCTTTAAAGAACTTCAGTCTTTTAAATATAATTTAAAGTAACATTAGACTCCAATTGTGTGTGATCTGGCATTGCACATTTCACCCCTGGAACCAATCAAAAATACTTGGAACTAAAATAAACACAGTGGCACCCAAAACACACTTGAACTCTAGAATTCTTCAACTTTTCAAATCCTTCAATACAAGCCATCTGGCCACCTTGACCATTATTTCTGACAATCTTAACTTTCTTGGAAATTATTTTCTGGTATTTGGCCCCAAACATCCCCACCTGGTCACACTAACACTCTTCTTCAAGCACACAGTTCCCCTTACCCTCCAGGTCATGCTGTATATACAGCTCTCCCTGCCCACACTGCTTTCACCCTTCCTACAGCTCGTGGGACCTTCATCATCACCAGTTCCCTGAGCTGGCTCTGAAATGAGTACAAGCTTCCTTCAGGCCTCACAGATTGCCCACTCCCCCTGCTGCATCTTTCTAAAAGTTCTAAGAGTGCTGCAATTAAGAATTTTTCTTTTCTTAAATGTAAAACGAATTGTGATTACTCTGCCACTTGCATGGCTATTTATTACCCATGTCCTAATTTTCCTTTTCATTCCATCCAAGGATTAAATTTAAACATGGAATTGCTGACTCTAACTGAAGACCATTATCGGCATATGTAAACTGTTATCCACAGAAAACATACTGTTCAGCAACATTTTTTTTTTCCTTTCACGTCAAGGCTATATAACAATACTTTATTAGTACAAAGGCCTTCTGATGGGTTTCTTTTAAATAAAATAATTTAGATTTTGCTGGGCTAAAAGTACAGTAAAATTATAGAATTTGATTTGCTGATACAGTTATAGAGACACTGATGAGAAGACTTTGGAATAATTTGAGGAAGGTGTTGATATCATGTATTTCCAAAAAAATTACTGTAATCACTTATTACAGTTATTACAGTTATTACAGTGAAATATACAGGAGAGGCCTACGTAATGATGAAAAGAGCTCAGGATTGAGCTTTTCAATCATTACTTTCTCATTTTCAGCCACTGCCTTAGAAACATAGTAGAACCTTGGTAAGTTAACCACCCAAGGGAATGTAACAAACTGGTCAACATACAGAAGTGGTGAACATAAGAAACTAGGTCTACTATCCTGACATGTACATATGGTGCATGACTGGTCCATGAAAATTAGGTCAACTCAAGGAGGTTGTCAATGTAGGAAGGTGGTCAACTATGGAGGTTCTACTGTGAATGCCTGCTCAAGTGATCTGATGAATTGTACAGGTTAATATTGCAAAATAAATAAATAAAAATTACTAGATCAATAATTTTCAGTGATTGTTTTTTGCTCTTGTTGGTCTGATTCAACTTAAGTGAGACATAAAGGCATATGATCTCTACCTATATATTGTCAAGGTAATTTCCAAGAGTGTTAAGAGTTAGTCATCACTTTTCCAAAATATCTTAATTTTTGATACTTTAAAATGAATGTAATCATGTTTTTAAATAGCCTTTTAGCCTATTTGGAGAACTGTCTAACTCCAAGACTGTGAGAAATGTGGCGAATGAAAGAAAGAACTAACATCAAATTACATCTCAAACCAGTTAGGGAAAGTAGATAGTAGCAGAAAGGCTGGAAGGGAACCCCAAACTTCAATTTACTCTGGCTGACCTGCTACAGATCTGCAGTATCATTATATACAAGTTTAAATTACAGTAGAACCTCTGTAAATTTACCAACCAAGGTGAAAAAGTTGGTCCATTACAAAACAGGACAGTCAAGTCCCTCCTCGCCAAGACCTAGATGAGATTAAACACAGGTGACCAGGAACTGTCCAAGGTCCTGAAAAGCTCTGTCTACTTTCAGAAGCCCTCAGAGGACCGTGGCCTAAGCCATTCTTCCCTGCAAACCTTGATGAGTTTGAACTGATCACAGTGAGTTTCCAGTGAAGGAAGGGCAGTCCACCGGGCATTCGACTTCTCCAAATTCTTCCTATATAAGTAGGGGTGGGGTGGTTCTCATTGTATGGCTGGAAGGAGCCAAGGAAAATAAAAGCACGGGTTTACTTTGTAGGTTTACAAGATACATACAGATGATAGGTAATTTAATAACAATATTCCTTTGACACTTTTGTTATAGGACTTAACACATGTGTGTCATAGTCCAAGAACAAAATTCTGCATCTCTGATCCTCTGATCTTTACAGGAGGGCATGACCAATGTGCAGTTTTAGAGTAACAGAATGTTTTGTTTGGTTCATAGAGAGTTCCCTCACACATGTAAAGTTCTGATAAGTGTATTTCTATTATAAAGTTAATGTAAGGATTTTTTTTAAGTATAAAAAGTATATAAAAGTATTTAGAAAAACAAGTTTAGACATGGACAATGTAAGGAAGTAGGCCTATTGTACTAAAATGTCCAGTCTATGAAAATTAGGTCAATGTAAGGAGGTCGTCAATGTAGGCAGGTGGTTGACTACAGAGGCTCTACTGTATTTCCAATCTTTGATTTCAAGGAGCTTAACAATTCCAATTTAAGTCACATCTTTTGGTTTTGATTCTTCTGTTAGTCCTATGTAGAGTCTACGATAACATTGCTGTCCAAGGAAGATCTTTTGTGAATACAGTAGTGCTCATTAGCTGCTATTTCACTTTCCAAAGTTTCAGTTACCTGCAGTCAACCACAAAAATCTTAAACAGAAAATTCCAGAAAGAAACAATTGATACGTTTTAAACTGTGTGCTGTTCTGAGTAGAGTGATGAAATCTGTTCTGCTTCATCACCCTGGGACATGAATCATCCCCTCACCTGGCAGCTCCCTGCTGTCTGTGCTCCCCACCCATTAGTCTCCTTGTAGCTGCCTCAGTAGATGGACAACAGGGGTATCACAGTGTTTGTGATCAATTCACCCTTGTTTTACTATATAATGGCCTTAAAGTGCAAGAATAGTAATGCTGGCAATTCTGGTGTATCAAAGAGAAGCCAGTAAGTGTTCTATTTATGTAAAAAGGTGAAAGTTCTTGACATAATGGGGGAAAAAAGCTATGCTGAGGTTGCTAAGGTCTATGGTAAGAAGATCTTGACTTAAGGGGGAAAAAAAAAACCTTTGCTGAGATTGCTAAGATCTATGATAAGAATGGATCTTCTATATCTGTGAAATTGTGAAGGAAAAAGAAATTCATACTATTTTTGCTGTAGTTCTTCAAACTATAAAAGTAAGGGCCATGGTATGTGATACCTGCTTCATGAAATGGAATGGCATTAGATTTGTGGGTGGAGCACATGAACAGAAATGTGTTCCAGTTCATGGCAATTGATTTGGGTATAATCTACAGTTTTAGGCATCTACTGAGGGTTTATCTCTGAGGATAAACAGGGACTTCTGTATCTAAAACATAATGGCTAGTGTTTGATGAGTCCTGATTATGAGTCAGGCATCCTGATAAGTAGTTTTTTACATGCATATAATTGTTAATTTTATGTGTCAACTTGGCTGAGCCACATTATCCAGATATTCAGTCAAACCTTGTTCCAGGTGAAGGTATTTTTTAGATGAGATTAAAATTTGGATTAGTACACTTTGAATAAATCACATATACTTGAGAATGTGGCTGGACCTTACCCAATTAGTTGAAGGACTTAAGAGAATAAAAAGTCGCCTCCTATGAACAAAGAGGAATTCCCCCAGCAAAGTGCCTCTGCTGGCCTATCCTGCAGATTTTGGATTTGCCAGACCTCCATGACCTGTGAGTTAATTCCTTAAAGTCTCTTTCACTTTATCTCACTGTCTTCTCTGTCTCTCTGCCTCTCTCTCCCTCTGTCTCCCTCCCTCTCTCTCTGTATTGGTTCATTCTATTGTTTCTCTCTAGAAAAAAACCCTGACTAATATAATGTTTTATCTTAGATTGCCCCCCCAAACTCTATCGAGTTAATAGAAATTAACCAGCCCTGGTGGCACCCAGCTGTAGTTCCAGCTACTCGGGAGACTGAAGCAGGAGGATCTCTTGAGCCCAGGAGTTGGAGGTTACAATGAGCTATGATCGCATCACTGTACTCCAACCTGAGTGACAGAGTAGGACCCTGTCTTGAATGAATGAATGAATGAATAAATAAATAAACAAATAAATAAATAAATAAATGGCAAATGCAACTAGTTGACTAAATAAATAAATAAATGACAAATGCTACTAGTTGTCTTGATTTACCAAGAAATTATTTAGGTAAATCAAAACCACAAACTTTACAACTTAACTCTATCTCAAAAGGCTAAGCTTTAGCTTCAGTATTATGTTTTAAATAAAGCAAGCGTGTATGTGAACACTTGCTCACATGAGTGCAAATGTATTATGTGTTTGAGCTCGTGTGTTTCCGTATGTGTGTTGGGAGGATGGCAGCCAGACAGCAACTGGTGTGAAGGCAACTTCCCTCTGTGTTATTTTCAGCATAAGCTCCCTGTCTGAAATAATCCTATTTCCCCTGTGGCATTTCTTAAGTGCTCGTCCTGTGGTTTTTAAGTTAATATAAGCACTATCAGAAGTTCTTTCTCCTAGTAAGAAAGTCCTGTCTTCTGAGATCTGAAGAGAGATTCTAGGTCACACTCACGCTAATGAAAAAAATATGTATTTTTAGAGGACAAGAACAGGATAAATGTCAAGTTACTTTGGTTTATACCCCACAGAGTAGGACTTACTGTCTAATTCCTTCACATGCTGACATGGAGCTGATCTAATATCCACCACATTGTCTCATTATGTACATAAATCACTCTTCCTGTGTACGTATGTTTATATTTCAGGGACACAATTTGATTTGGATATCCACCACACTAATGTGGCATATAATGATTCATATACTTGTTACGAAGAAACAAATCTCTTTACCATGTCCACTTATTCCCAAAAAAGCAAACTGGGTCTCAGTCCAAAGGTATCCAGGAGCTAATATACCTCCCAAAGTACCCAACTCATGATTAACACAGTCAGGTCACACCGGCACCACTTAGCAGTTCTGGAAGAGCCTAAATTACTGCCAGGCGGTGGTTCAGATGCCCCAGGAATTTGGCTCCGCTTCTTTTTCTGCAGCTCTGGGAAGCATGCTACATCACACGCATCGCGATCTCTGCCAACAGTGGTGCTGAATGGGCTCCACAATTTTTCTACAGTGTTTTCAAGGATACCTCCTGTGGCAACACATCCCTGTGCTTTAAACTAAAACTGTGGGAAGTCAGAGTAATTAGATGACTTAAAAATCATAAATCAGCACCCTCATTTTACAGATACACAAGGATAGAAATTAAATTATTGGGAGTGGTGGCTAAAACTCCTAGTCTCAGCTACTTGGGAGACTGAAGCAGGAGGATTGCTTAAGCCCAGGGGTTCTGAGACCAACCTGGGAAACCTAGCAAGACATCTCCTTTCCCACACACCAAGCCCCTGGCTCTAAAAAAAGAAGTAAAAAAGTTTGACAGAAATGAGCCAGGGGCAAGGAAGGGGAAGGGAGGGGGGAGGTTAGGGTGGAGGGAGGGTAATGGGTGGGGCCACACCTACGGTGCATCTTAGAATGGGTACAGGCGAAACTTACTAAATGCAGAATACAAATGTCTACATACAGTAACTAAGAAAATGCCATGAAG
>CAUYPK010142893.1:0-11545 GCA_963574355.1 Loris lydekkerianus
CAGGTCACACACTGAGGGCCCCTGTCCTCACAGGACACACTCAGTACAGGTCACACACTGAGGGCCCCTGTCCTCACAGGACCAGACACCCAGTGCAGATCACATGCTAAGGGCCCCTCTCCTCACAGGACCAGACACCCAGTACAGATCACACACTGAGGGCCCCTGTCCTCACAGGACCAGACACCCAGTACAGATCACACAATGAGGGCCCCTGTCCTCACAGGACACACTCAGTACAGGTCACACACTGAAGGTCCCTGTCCTCACAGGACACATCCAGTACAGATCACACTCTGAGGGCCCATGCCCTCACAGGACACACTCAGTACAGGTCACACACTGAGGGTCCTTATCCTCACAGGACCAGGCACCCAGTGCAGGTCACACACTGAGGGCCCCTGTCCTCACAGGACACACTCAGTACAGGTCACACACTGAGGGTCCTGTCCTCACAGGACCAGACACCCAGTGCAGATCACACACTGAGGGCCCCTGTCCTCACGGACATACCCAGTACAGGTCACACACTGAAGGCCCCTGTCCTCACAGGAGCAGACACCCAGTACAGGTCACACACTGAGGGCCCCTGTCCTCACAGGAGCAGACACCAGCAGTGAGCACACTCTGTCAAGCTCTGGTCTCACAGGTGCAGACTTTGTTGCTTACAGTAGCTGGGACATGGATTCTTGCTGCTATGTCCTTGTCATGTGCTGGTTTTACACTTTCATCTATGCCACCAGTCTCTACTTACTGTCCTGTTACTGTCCTCTGGAAATCCCCACAGTAAGTCTAATGTTCCCACTCCCATGCTTTGTCCTGTTACTATCTAAAGTCTCTTTGCTCTCAACATTCCGACCATTGCTCCTTAGGGGCAGGGTTGGCCACAGTCCAGGGAGTGTGGCCCAGTCCTTTTTGTTGCAGTGACTTCTATGTCCTTTGTACTTTCAATAAAATCATAACATGCAGAAAATGTAGGTTGGAGACCCATAAAACTATGACATGTTTTATTTTACAAACCTGTCCAAGGTAGTGGAACACTGAAGCCCTATCCTCTGTGTTTGGCCTTGGAGGGGATGTTCACACCACTGCAAAATCAGGGGCCAGTCTCTTGGCTGCAGATCTTTCTTATGTGGGCTCTTGAAGATGAGCTTAGAAGCAGGGAGTTCCTCTTGGGGACGGAGAAAGGTTTCAAAGATGACAGTGCAGGTAACTCAGGCTTCCTGAATCCGTGAAGATTGCAGTGTGGCCCAGTCACCTGTTCTCCACACCCAGCTCAGACTCCAAATCATCAGAACTGATAAGAAAAGCAGATACAATAATGTTGAAAAGAAGCATCGCAGCGGCATAGCCTGCAGGACACAGAAAGGAGCAGGAAGGACAGCGGTGCGGACCCCAGGAGCAGGCAGGGATGGTCTCCTGGAGCAGGCGGGGGGTGGGGGCTTCTTCCACCTCCAGACAGCCCTGGAAAACGCAGCACATATCAGCTCTGACTGCCTTCCTTTCACCCAGACATCCCCAAAGATCTCACCCGGTGGAGCCCCATCCCCCTCCAAGCCGGGTTCCCCAGGATAACATGAAGAAAAGAGGCAGCAAGACCACAGGCCGCAAGCTGCCAGCAAGAAACAGAGTCACATTTAAAACCTTTAAAAATTTAAGCTTTCAATATCCCAAGGTAAATGTTTTGCTCTCTGATAATCTGAAAGTACAAGTTAATAATCAAAGGTTTTCTAAGTCAGCTTTACACCACTGAGTTTGTGGTATTTTCAGATATTTACTTTTTATTATTATTATTATTTTTTTTTTTATTATAGATAAAAATATGCACCATAGATGTGGCCCAACCCATCACCCTCCTCCACCCAAACCTCCCCCCTCCCTTCCCCTTTTTTAAATGTCCCTGCTTTGTGTGAAGCCCACCCTTTCTGTTTGCTAAGAGGTTACTCCCTGGTCCTCATAGGAGGGAATTGAGAGAACCCTCAGACAAGGATGCCTCACCCTGACACTGAAGAGATGGAGGGCCAGTGTCCGTGGACCAAGGACAGCTCTGTCCTCTGGTGGCCACCTTAAGCAACTGTCACTCACGCTGCCAGACTGAGCCCACAGGAGTTAGGAGACGGGCTTTGTCAGTATCACCCTCAGCCAACTGTGGGCTGTGGTGCTGCCTCACCCTCAGCCAACTGTGGGCTGTGGTGCTGCCCCGAGTGGGCTCACCGCAGCCATTCACGCACTGGCCAAGTCTGCAGAGCTTGGTCTCCAAGGCTCTGGGGAGTTTATGCTTTCATGGGGACAGAGCACCAGGAACCTGAGGCCTGCCTGGGCCGTATCTGCAAGGGGAACTACAGAAAGGGTCTGGACGGGAGAAGCAGGGCCCACCCTCCAAGCCACGCCCCACTCACTCACTAGAGAGCGTGAAGAGGGACCTCATTAAGGGGTCCCCAGATAAGTAAGGAGATTACAGACCTGGGAAGCAGATCACTTGAAGAGACTGAACATGAGACTGAACATGCCAGCCAGAAAAGTGTGCCCAGGAAGGAGAGGCCACCTGGGGTGGGGGGAGGACAGAGATCACGGCCTGACCATGAGCTCTGCCCTGAGCAGAGATGAGGACAGCCCTGTCTGCACGGTGGCTTCCCAACAAGGAATTCACAGAGACACAGCAGGTGCGGGACTGAGCCCCACGTGAGGCAACCAGGCAGCCACGCGGGCATGTGTTGCAGGCCATACCCTGGACACACACACCAGTCATACACACACACGCAGACAGGCATGCAACACGCTCTCAAATGTGGGCACACACCCTGGTCACACACACTGGGCTCACACACACAAAGACAGGCATGCAACATGCTCTCTCACTGTGGGCACATGCACTGTGCACACTCATGGGTCACACACATACAAAGACAAGCATGCAACATACTCTCACAATGTGGGCACACACTCTGGGCACACACATGCAGACAGGCATGCAACACGCTCTCACAGTGTGGGCACATGCACTGTGCACACTCATGGGTCACACACACACAAAGACAAGCATGCAACACACTCTCACAATGTGGGCACACACCCTGGTCACACACACTGGGCACACACACGCAGACAGGCATGCAACGTGCTCTCACAGTGTGGGCACATGCACTGTGCACACTCATGGGTCACACACACACAAAGACAGGTATGCAACACACTCTCACGATGTGGGCACACACCCAGTGCACACACACCAGGCACACACACTGCCAGGAACACAGTGTCAGACACACAACATCAAGACACAACTCTGAGCACTAGTGCCAGGCACATGGCCCCACACACTTAACAGTGGCACACAGGCTAGACACAGCACTATCTATAAAACCTCAGGCAAATGATGCCGGACACACATTGGCAGGCACACAAGGCCAGGCACAAATGCTAGGAACACAACGCTGAGCCCCGGGGCTGGGTTAACACCCTGGGCACACACACCAGCCACATTATCCCAGCCACACAGCTGGGCACAGTGCGGAAATATAGTCATGAGCACTGAGAGCTGGGAGGACAACACCAGGCACACAACACTGGACACACACAGTGAACACATGACAAGGGTAGGCAAAGCCAGACAGAATAGCACAGGCTCTGAGAACACCACACAGGGCACACAGCCCTGGGCACATCAGGCTCGGGCACATGCCAGGAGTAAAACACTGAGCCAGACTCGAAAAGCCCGATGCACAGACCTCAGCACACAGGCAGGACACCCAGTGCCGGACACACCCCACAGGTACATGTGGCTGGACAGACCTGGGATCACAACACGGGGCATATGGAGCCAGGTACACACAGTTCTGAAGCCAGGTTACCAGCACAAGGCACACAGCTGGGCATGTAGACAGGCACAAAGCAGGCTGAGCGCAAGGCTCAGGCTCTGGGGTTAGGTACAAAGCACACAAAGGTGAGCAAACAACGCTATGTACGCAGCACACGGCTGGGCCACAACCCTGGGAAAACACACACAGTGCCCGACACGGACACAAGGCACACAAGGCACACAAGGCACACAGCACCAGTGCACAAAGCCGGACACACGTTGTCAGGCACGCAGGGTCAGGCACTCAGGCGGAACACAGCCTCCAGAAGCTCAGGCGGTCGCAGAAAGTCAGCACACAAATCTGGCTTTGAGCAACACAGTGTGAGCAGCAGAAGCCTCAGCCACCAGCTCAGGGCTCACTGCTCTCTGGTCCCCCTCTGCCCAGGGACCAGCCAGGCTCCAGATGAAGATCCTCTGGCAGAGCTGTTGCCAAACCACTAGGGCAGTGACTTCCAATCCGTGTGCCGTGGCTCGCTGATGTGCCATGAGAGGATCTTAGGTGTGCTGCGAAAATTTTTAAAGGTTATTAATTAAATTATTTCCAGAAGAACTTCAAAGCACAGTTAAGTACATTCTTTCTTTTGTTCTTTTTTTTTTTTTTTTTTTTTGATCAACATAATTTAAGTGTGTCACGGAAGTTTAACTATAGGTTCAAGTGTGCCGTGAAATAATAAAAGGTGACAAACACCGCCCTGAGTCCTAGGGCCATCCGCCACTTCTGCACAGCTGAACCGTTCTGGCTGTATGAGCAGCACGCTGGAAGATTTAGCTCATCCGTCCCCTCCTGATGGACATTTGAGTAGTTCTGAGTCTTTTGCATGACTAATAATTCTGCAGTGTGTGCTGTGAGTGTACCTCCTGTCACAAGGTTTGTATTTTTTTACTAGAGTATCTTTGGCACGGTGTCCTGGAATACTAGGTCAAAGGCACATGTGATTTTCCTAGGTATCGCCAATTAATCTGCTTATCGTGTCCCTCTCCCGGCAAGGTCTGAGAGTGCCCGAGAAGACGGCTGTATTGCTGCCACATTGGGTACCTGTGCCCTTCTCCGGTCTGAAAGCCTAGAAAGCAGGAAGCAGCAGGAACAGAGGTCCCTCCCAAGACCTCAGTCCCCTTACCCTGCCCACACCAGGCTCCCTCCCCTCTCCCTTTGCTGGAGGAATCTTTAAGATTTGCAATTTAACCTGGAGCCAGTAGGTGGCGCCACAAAGCAAGGTATCCAGGACTTCCGGCGGCCAAGTGTCCGCCCTTTCTCCAGAGAGAGTAGGGACGTCTGAAGCAGAGCTGAACCATCTGTATACAATTCTTCACTTTCCCTGATAGACAAATCGATAATGATAAACATGCCGGGCGTGAGGATCTGCCCATCAGGATTGGATGACCTTGCTGCCCTCTGGGCACCCAGAACCAGTGGTCGATAAACATTTACTAAGCCTGTGAGCCAAGAGGGAAGCTGCCAGGCAGGTCTGTAGGCAGCAGCGAAGTCAGCAGCCCCCGACCCCAAGGCTATGCCATGCGCCCCCCCCACACACACACACACCACAGCCCTCCCCTGAGCCTCCCCTGAGCTCCCGCAGAGCCACCAGAGGCCTCACCCTGAGAAACCCTCTCCAGATGTCACATGGCACTTATAGGGAGCAAGAAAGCAAGACTCTTGGCAAGCAAAAGCAGACAGGACCCAGGATTCCTCAGGAATCATGAACATTAACCTGGGACTTCCCTCCCTGCAGGCCCAGGGCACACGTCACTTTGGGGAGAGGTTTCAGGCTGGGAGGCCACCCAAGTCTCCCTCCCTCACTGCCCCTCTGTCCCTCTCAGAGAGGCAGTGAGATTTTGAGGCTCAGGACCAGAGCTCAGCCTTTCTAGAATTCCTCCAAGATGACAAACATTATCCTAACATGCTTACTGGGGCTATCTCAGACTAAAGACTCCTAAGGGTTTGTTGTCTGGTGATTTGGGGTCTGGTCCTTGCTGCCCACCCTCCAAACTACAGGGTGCCTTCACTCCACAGCCTGCCGCCCCAGCTTCCTCCTCTGCGAAATGACGGAGATCATTTCCCAAACAAGAAAGGTCCAGGCCCGGTGCAGGTGCGGAGTAAAGAAGATCAGCTTTTCACTCTGCCACACCCTTGCCTGAGGTCCCAGGGAGGTGCTCCAGAGATGTTCCCTTGGGAGGAAAAGTACAGGGAATTTTCTTTCTTTCGTTCGTTCTTTTCTTTCATTCATTCATTCATTCATTCATTTTTTTTTTTTCCGTGAAGAAGAAGCTATTTTATTTTAATTTATTTTTTTATTAAATCACAGCTGTGTACATTAATACAATCCTGGGGCACCATACACAGGTTTTATATACAATTTGACACATTTTCATCACCCTGGTTAACATAGCCTTCCTGGCATTTTCTTAGTTATTGTCAATTTTCTTAACCATTGTTTTCAGACGTTGAGTCACAGTGCAGAAGTGTGATTCCCTGAGAACAAGCAAACTTCTGAGCGGCAGTGCAGGGAGGGGGTCCCATGCAGGGCCCAGGAGTGGTTCATTGCTCAAGAGGAAGCCAGAGACCCCAGACAGCAGGCATTACAGCAGAGGGAGCTTAATATCACAAGCAACATGTGAGGAGATGGGAGGAATTTCTAAAATCCATCTCCTCAAAAATTTGGGAAAAGAGATTTTTTAAAAGACAGTTGGCAGGCAAAACCCTAGGCAATTGGATCTACTAATTAGCTGGGTTTGGTATCGAACCACAGGGGTGTAGGAATAGTTTTCTTTGTGGGGTTGGTTCTTGGGCAAGGGCAGCAATCTGTACCAACTGAGTCAGTTCCTTGGTATGGGCCACTGTTCTGGGTGGGTCAGCCATTCTGCTGGAATGCAGGGCCTGGAAATGTCTTAGAAACTTGCCTTCAGTTTCCCAAGGATGATGTTGTCTATGGGGAAAGTTAAGAATCTTTATTGCCATTGACTCTGTGACTCCTGAGTAGCAGTTATAGGAAAGCAAACAAGGGACAGGAGCTGGTTATTATCATTATTAGCTAGAACCATGCCCTTTCAGTTTTAGGCTCTTAGCACAGTTCTCACCATGCACCCCTTTATTAATTTGTAAAAAGCAATTTCAGTGGCTGGGAGAAACTGAACAGAGGGCTGGAGTGGACAGAATTGCACGTGGAACCCTTGCCTTCTGCATGGGTTGAGTGGACAAAACCTGCCCTGGTCGTGGTGAACGTGTGGGGCTGTTGGCACCAAAAAGGTTGCAACTGCAGCCTGGGGAGACCCTTGGCCACATCCATCCATGATTCTTTAATGGAGGTTTGGGGGAGTGTCCTGACGTGCTACAGTCCTCACTGTAATTTCCACTCTGCAGCCCCACCAGATCTTCTTTGAAGATGGTTCACAGGGAACCACAAGTTTCTGAAAACCCATTGCCACTTCACTTGATCTGCTTCCATAAACCATTTTAAATCCAGGCTATGTTCTGAATGTTTGTGTTCCCCCCAAACCCATATGTTGAAACCTAATGCAATATAATGGTATTAGAAGAAGGGCTCCTTGGGAGCTGAGTAGAGAATGAGAGTGGAGCCCTCATGAATGGGATTAGTGCCCTTTGGAAAGATCCCAGAGAGCTGCCTTATCCCTTCCACCCCATGAGGACGCAGCAAGTGGACACAGCCGTCTGTGAACCCTTATTGGACACCAAATCTGCCAGCATCTTGATCTTTCCCAGACTCCACAATTGTGAAAAATAAATTTCTGTTGTTTAAGTCTCCCAGTCTGTGGTATTTTTGTTGCAGTAACCCAAATAGACCATGACGATTTGCAAAACAATGTTTATTTTGAGCACCTACTATGTCCCAGACACTGCAGCTATCAGATAATTTAATTTAAACTTTTATAGCTGCTCTGTTATATAGATAGTACCATCCCTTTTCATAAGTTTTTTAAAATTGCATAATGCATGAATACATTTCTTAGACAAAAGAAAGAAAGAAAACAGAAGTATATCTAATACTAAGCTAACGTCACCTCACCCAGCCTCTACTTCTGATCCCACTTAGTAAACAATTAAGAAGAATATGATACCAGATACTGTTGCATATTTGTCTGTCTTGAAGAAGTTTTGTGTAATTTTTTCATGCTGGAGGTGGTGGGGGTGCAACAGTGCAGGTAGTGAGTGCTCAGGCTGTGTGTGTCATGATGAGCAATAACCAGTTTCCAGCTTCTGTTTACTCCAGCAACTGTGTCTTCCCATTGAATGAGAGATGGAAAGTTCCACATGTTGTCTCTTAGCTCTGATACTGTCTCTCTGCCTCTCTGCCATGGTTACCATCTTCTCTAAGAAACCATAGTATCAGAGGGGAGGAGCAAGATGGTGGCCGAGTAACAGCTTCTTTCCAACCCGGTGTGGTGAGATGGGTGACAGAAGACTGCAGGCATCTCTGGCTGGTGAGATCTGCCCAGAAACATCCCTTTGGGAACATAGGGAGACAATGAGAGAATTCTGGACACCACGAGGACAAAACCAGTGGAGAACTGGCAAAGTGGTTGCATGTGTTCGTTAGGTCAGAGGCCACCCCCACTGTAACTACAGAAGTTGCAAGATTGCAAACAGGAAAGGCCTTACCTGTGGGCTGTCTTGTTTTTATGGACTTGGGCCCTCAGTTGAACTACCTTGGGAGAACTTGGGCAAGAGTGGGGATGACTAATCATTGTCTAGGGCCCCACTCTGAGCCACTGAGCCTGAATGGAGTTAATACTGTTAGACTGTGGGCTAACCATTGTGGAAGAACTACCCCTGCAGGCTCCGCCCTCAGGGTCATAGAGAGAGGATCAGGCAGGGAGACCTTGGGTGAGTAATCGAGTGACTTACCAGCCCAAAGGTGAGAACTGAGATACTGCGGAAGAGTGGATATTTCCGTGCTTGGCAGTAACAGGGCTGCCGTACAGCCTTGGCCCTTAAGGGCATTGAATGCGACAGGTTTTGGTGCACTGAATAAGTGGGCAGCCATCTCAGGAGAGATTCTCAGCGACAAGTGCTTTCCTCAGAAAGCTTCTGCTTAGCCAAGGTTAACAGTTTAAAGTGTCTTTTAAGCAGGCTAAGGAAATATTTAGGATCTCAAGCTTGTGGAGTTTGAGAAATCAGTAGAGGCCTCTAGTCTCCATCTCTTACAGCTGTATCAGCATTGGGATTAACATCTCATGCCCCAGAAGATCACCTGCTGCCCAGACAATATTCAGCAAGATATATATACTGCTTATTTTTTGTATTTCAACATTTTACCTCTAGATTTTTCTTTTTTTTTTCTTCTTTCTTTTATTTCTTCATTTCTCTAGTTTGAATATAATTTTCCATTTTGCCTTTTTTAACAATTAGAACTTCATTTTTGCTAGTGTTTCTGCCCCTATCATTTGTTTCTCCCCCAATTTTATCCCATAAAGTTTTTTGTTTGTTTTGGTTTGATTTATAGTATTTTTGCCTTTCCTCTTTACTTGGTGGAGGTGGGGTACTGTGTAGAACAGGCTGGCAAAGAGCAGCTGACCTCAAGAGAACCACCCAACCCAGCACCCCCAGAGGCTGAGAATTTTTAAGGTCAGGTCAAATTACCCCCTGTATACCTTTATTACTCCTGTTCCCATCTTTCTGTGCCTTTCTTCCTTTTGTCAATATTCCCTTTTACTCACCCCTTCTCCTTTCTCTTTTTTATTTTTCTTTTTTAATATTTTTATTTTCTAATATTTTTTCCCTTCTTGCTCTTCAATCTTCTCATCCTTCTGGTCCTGTACCAAAAGGACTCATCGAAACCTTAGGCCAGAGGAACAGTAACTTAAAGAGCAAGAGGAAGTGAAAGGAAAAGTAGGGCAAGGAAACAGATAAAAGAAAATACTCATAAGGAAAAATCAGCAGAAAAATCCTGGCAACATGAAAAACCAGTCCAGAACAAACCCCCCACCACAAGGGACCGTGACATAGCTACTGCAAAGGATCCCACCTATAAAGATATGTTAGAAATGACAGAAGGAATTTAAAATACAGATGATGAAAACAATGAAGGAAATTACTGAGAAAGTGGAAAATAACCAAAAAACAATGAAGGAAATTGCTGAGAAAGTGGAAAATAACCAAAAGGAAATCCAAAAATAGAATCAAATAAGAAATGAATGATATGAAGAATATATAAAGGATACAGCAGAGCTGAAGGAATTGAAGCAATCAATTGGGGAATTTAAAGATGCAATAGAAAACATCAACAACAGATTAGACCATGCAGAAGAAAGAAACTTAAAAGTAGAGGACAAAGCTCTTGAGATATCTCAGATAGTTAAAGAGGCAGAAAAGAACAGAGAGAAAGCAGAATTTTCACTGACCAAATTATGGGACTTTATAAAGTATTCAAACATATGAGTTATAGGTATCCAAGAAGGGGAAGAAGAATGCACCAGAGGAATGGAAGCCATACTAGAGAATATTATAAATAAAAATTTCTCAAATATCACCAAAGATTCTGACACTCTCCTTTCAGAGGAATTTCAGACCCCAGGTCACCTCAATGCAAATAGACCTTCTCCAAGACACATTGTGATGAACCTGTCCAAAGTGAAGGCAAAAGAAAATATTCTGCAAGCTGCCAGGAGTAAGTGCAATTGACCTACAGGGGCAAATCCATCAGGGTGACCTCAGACTTCTCTAATGAAAATTTCAAGCCAAAAGATAATGGTCATCTACCTTTAATTTATTTAAACAGAACAATTTCCAACCCACAATTCTATATCCCGCTAAGCTAAGCTCTAAAATTGTCAGAGAAATCTAATATTTTACTGATATGCAAACATTGAGGAAATTTGTCGCAATAAGACCAGCTGTATAGAAAATTCTTCAACTTGTTCTACACACTGACCATCACAATGGACCACTAGTAAAGTAAGCACCCAGAAATTAAAGGACATAACCTAGTTTCCACAATGATGCAAAAGACAAAACAAAGCAATGGACGTTCACAAAATAAGATGAATAGAACACTACCACACTTATCAATTATTTCAATAAATGTTAAGGGCTTGAATTCCCCACTGAAGAGGTAGGTTGGCTGATTGGATTAAAAAACACAAGCCATCCATTTGCTGTCTCTAGGAAACACACCAAGCTTCAAAAGACAAATTAAAACTCTGAGTTAAGGGTTGGAAGACAATTTTTCAGGCAAACAGAAACAGAATCCAGAATAAAAGAGGAGTTGCAATCTTATTTTCAGATACATGTGGATTTAAAGCAACTAAAGTAAAAAAAGACAAAGATGTTCACTTCATATTGATCAAGGGAAAAATACAACAAGAAGACATTTCAAATCTAAATATTTATGAACCCAATTTAAATGCTCCCAGATTCTTGACACAGACCTTACTTTGTCTGAGCAATATGATATCCTATAACATCATAATAACAGGGGACTTTAAGACTCCTATCACAGAGCTGGACAGATCCTCTAAATAGAAATTAAACAAAGATATAAGGGACTTAATTGAGACCCTAGAACAACTGTGCTTGATAGATGTGTATAAAACACTCCATCCCAAAGATAAAGAATATACATTCTTCTCATTGCCCCATGGAACATTCTCCAAAATTGATCATATCCTAGGACACAAAACAAACCTCAAAAGAATCCAAAGAATTGAAATTTTACCTTGTATCTTCTCAGA
>CAUYPK010142895.1:0-36072 GCA_963574355.1 Loris lydekkerianus
TGCTCAGCAAATAACAGGCACCCAACAAAGAGTTGGTATTGTTGTCCAACATTTTATGGGTCCAAACTTCAAATTGTTTACAAATTACAACTATGCTCACACAGATCATTAAGGCAAAGCTGGGGCATTTTGGAAAAGTAAGCAAAATATTCTGAGTGTAAACAGGAGAAAGTCATAGCACTAGTTTGGGGGACTCGGACAAAACTTGAGACCTCAGCTTCGCATGTTCATTTTTTGCTTTAATCATGTCCCTCCTTGCTCTAATAAACGTTTAATATTTATTCTACACCAAAAAAAAAAAAATAAATAAATAAAATAAATAAATAAATAAAATAAAATAAAATGAGTATGCATCATTTTGTAATAAATAAACTAGTGATTATTTGTGAAGTTCCAGCTTTGTGACACTCCTTCAGATATATACATCCTGATTTTCAAAATTCAGTTAGGGGAAATTAGGATATATAGTATAAACAAAACATCAGCTATTAATTCTTCCTGTAACATTGGTTTTGGGAGTTGACTATTATCTAAATTTTTACCCTGTATCTAAAAATTGTTATTTAGACACAGAGCACAGAGACATGGAACATGCTCTTAGGACTTGGTGAGAACTCGTCTCCAATACACATAAATTCAAATAGTTTTAAAACTCTTCCTTATCTCCCTTCTTACCTACTACTCTTTGCTTATAAGTAGGCTGACAAAAAGGAAATTGTAGTGCTACAGTTTTCAGTTTTACATTAACATAGTACAACTTTACGAGGAAACAGAAGGACATGGATTGTTTTTGTATAGAGATTTTCTTGGTATTCAACTAACTTGTGAGTTGGCATTTCTTGGCAAAAGTACTTTGATGCCTTTACCATCAGCTTCACAGAGTGGCTTCTCTAGATTATCTTCTTGTGGCTAAGGTCATTTTATCTATTTAGGGATAACTTACCTTGACAAATATTTGAGAAGACTCCAGGACTTCCCTGGGAAACCTATTATCAAGGACTATTTTTTCATTTTTAACTTAAATATTTTATATTTCATTTTGCTGTTCTCCTAGTGTCCTTCACTCTTCCCAGATCATTCTTGATTATTCTTGTACTTGCAGGCCAGTATGAATTGATCACATAATCTTCCCTTCTCTAGGGTTAATGTTCTTATTTACTGTAGAGATAATTTGCTTTCTGTTTCTCCCTATGAGTCTTCTTTTATGATGTCAATATGGTACTGTATAATGAAGTCCTTACCTTTTTTTTTTTCTTTGAGAATTTAAGGAAATAATTCTCATTACTTAGGTTCAGAATGTTATGTGGAACCTAATCCTAGAGGTACTGATTTTGTAGGTGTGCAGTAAGACCTAAGCTGACCCTTACATTTTCTTAACTGTATTTGAAGAAAAAATATTTTATTAATAAAGTATGATTTTAAAATTTCTTTATAGTCTAATTTTTGAGTTCTATTTAGAAAGTCTTACCTTACCTAAGATGACTGAAAGATTCTCTTCTTCTTCTTCTTCTTCTTCTTCTTCTTCTTTTTTTCTTGATAGAATTTTTTTAGCTTTTACCTCTAAGTCTATGATCCACTTCAAGTTAATTTTGTACACTGTATAAAGGTAAGGGTCCAGCGTTGTAGCCTTTCCCCTCATGTGAATATTCAAGTTCCAGTTATCCCAGCACATTGGAATTTAATTTTCCACATTTCCAATGGTGCCTTCACACCTTTATCAAATATCATAGATAATATGTGTATGGGGTTTCTTTCTGGATTTCTGTTCCATTGATTAATTTTTACACCAGTGTCTTGGTTATTGTACATGTAGCTTTATAACAAGTCTTACAATCAGGTAGTATAGGTCCTCCAGGTTTATCTTGATTTCAAAATTGTTTTGGGTGTTTAAGATCATTGCATTTCCATCTAAATTTTAGAATCTATTTGTTAATTCTAGAAAAAAAAACCCTCCTGAATTAACTATATTAACTTTGAATTAACTATATGGATTCTCTGGATTAGTTTTGGGGGAATTGACATCTTACTAATATTGATCTTTTGATACATGAGCATGGAATATATATGTTTATTTAAAGCATCATCAATTTATTTTAATATTGTTTTATACTTTTTAGTATAAAGGTATTACATATATTTAGTTGAATTTATGCCTGAGTATTTCATATTTTAAGGCTATTATTAACTGAAGTTTTTAATCTTTTTGTTTGTTTAGTTATTCATTTTATTCATTTATTGAAGTATAACTAAAATACAATACACTGCATGTATAATGTATATAATTTGATTGGTTTTGACTTAAATATACCCCCATGAGACCATCATCACAATCAAGATAAAGAATATTTCTGTTAACCTTCAAATTTCCTCATGGTGGCTCATGCCTGTAATCTCAGCACTCTGGGAGGCAGAGGCAGGTAGATACCTTGAGTTCAGGAGGTTGAGACCAGCCTGAGCAAGCATGATATCCCATCTGGGCACCTGTATCCCAGCCACTCGGGAGGCTGAGGCAAGAGGATCTCTGGAGCTCAAGTGTTTCAGCTTGCTGTGGGCTATGACACCACAACAATCTACCCAGGGCACAAGATGAGACTCTGTCTCAAAAAACAAAACAAAACAAAATCTCCTCATGCCCTTTACAGTTGATCCTTTCTCACTCCTATCCCTGGACTAACAATTCTCAACCTGTGGGTCACGACCCACAGGAACTGTGTTAAAGGACTGTGCATTAGGAAGGTTGAGAATCACTGCTCTAGACTGTCATTAACCTGATTTCTGTCATTATGAATTAGTTTGTATGCTTTAGAATTTTATGTAAATCAAATAATCCAATATTACTACTTTTTTGCTTCTTTTGTAAAACACAGTGATTTCAAAATTCATCCATCTTGCATTATGAATAATTTATATAATTTTATTCTTTGGTAGAATTTTATTATATGGATACAGCAGGATTTATTTCTCCTTTTACCTATTGATGGATATTAGGTTATTTCTAGTTTATGGCTATTTCAAACAAAGCTGTTCTGAACATTTGTGTATAGGTTTTTGTGTGGAAATATGCTTATGTTTCTCTTGAGTAAATACCTAGAAGTGGAAAAACTGTGTTTTATGTCATGAATAGTCAACTTGTAAAAATTCTACTGTATATTTGTGATTTTAGTTGCAGATTTTTGAATACCAGTACATAGAAATACAATTAATTTTTGCATATCTCTGTGTATTCTGTGACTTGGCTAAATTCACTTACTAGCTTCATAGCTTTTATGTAGATTCCTTAGGGTTTTTAACAGTTATCATACTATCTATAAATATAGACAATTTTACTTCTTCTTCCATATATATGCCTGTATTCCTTTCTCGTACCTTATCGCTCTGGCTGGAGTCTCCACTACAATATTGTAGAAAAGTAGTAAAGGTGAACATTCTTATAATTTCTTTTGGGGGGGGGGATTGTATCAAGGTAATGATAGTTTCATTATTTGAGTTAGAAAGAACTCTCTCTCTTCCATATTTGGGAAGGGTTAATGTAGAATTGGTTTTATCTCCTTCTTACATATTTGGTAGAATTTACCAGCAAATCTACCTGGGCCTGACATTTTCTTTATAGGAAGCTTTTAAACTCATATTTAATTAATCTAATAGAAATCAGAACATATAGCTTATCTATTTCTATTAGAGTGCATTTTTGTAGTTCATATCATTAAAGAAATTTCTGACTTTGTTACTTATCAAATTTACTGACATATAGTTTTCATAAAACCACCATATCAGTCTTTAAATGCCCATAAAATCTGTAGTGATAGCCTCTCTTGTATTTGTGATATTGATAATTTGCATATTCTCTTTTTTTCCTGATCAGTTTGATTAGAGAGTTATTAGTCTTATTTTTTTTTTCCCCAAGGAAACAGCTTTTGATATCCTTGATTTCCTTTTATTTTCCTTTTTATGTTTGGTGACTTTTCTGATTTTTGACTTGTTATTCTTCTTACTTTAGTTTAATATACTCATCTTTTTAATTTCTAATTTCTTTGGGTAGAAGCTGAAATCATTGATTATCTTCTTTTTTTTCCCCTAATATGTACATTTAATGTTATAAACTTTCCTCTAAGCACTGCTTTATAAGTATTTTACAATTTTGTTACGTTTAATTCCATTTTCGTTCAGTTACAATATTTTCTAACTTTATGATTCTGTGATCTAGGTGTTACTTAGCCGTGTGCCATTTAACATTTAATATTTGGGGGTTTTTCAAGTATCCTTCTTTATATTTATTTCCAATTAAATCAGTGTGGTTGACATGTTTTTAATCTTTTAAAATATTGTTGTGTTTCATTTATTGTGTTATGGCACAAAATGTTCTCTTTTTATAAGTACTTCATGGGCACTTGAAAAGAATGTATATTTAGCTTATCAATATTGAGAGTTTGATATTAAAATATATGACTATAATTATGGATTTTCCTACTTCTGCCTTAAGTTTTATCAAGTTTTGTGTTAAATACTTTGAATCTCAGTTAAAGATTCTATTAAGATAGAGATAGCTATTTAGTACATGTAAGGATGTGTTGTGATAAATTGACCCCACTATCGTAATTTGACTCTAATTATTCCTGTTAATATTTGTTGTTCTGAGGTCTACTTTGTCTAATTTTAGCAGAGCCACTTCTGCTTTCCTTTGATTAATGTTTTCATGGTATGCCTTTTCTTTATTCTTTAATCTTGAGCATATTTCCATTTTCACATGTCAGGTGGATTTCTTTCAGACAATGTGAGTCTAAAAAGTTGGGCAATGTCAACTTTTGTCAAGTAACTTGGCATTGTATGCTTTTTCCTTGGATTATCTGAAAATTTATTTCTAAGTATTTTATATTTTTGAGGCCATTTAAAATTGCAATTATTCCTTTTCTATATTCTTTGTTTATTTTATAAATTTACTCAGGTATAATTGAAACACAGCAAATTATAGGTGTTTAAAGTATACAATTCAGGGCGGCACCTGTGGCTCAAAGGAGTAGAGTGCTGGTCCCAGATACTGGAGGTGGCGAGTTCAAACCCAACTCTTGCCCCCCCCCAAAAAAAAAGTATACAATTCAATCAGTTTTGACTTATACATGCACTGATGAAATCATCACCACAGCACAGTCACAATAATGACAATTTTAATTACTAAGTAATTGTATATATGAGTGTAAACCACTGTATGAATGTTGATATGTACATCTACCATTTTGCTATTTGAACTTTATTTGTCCTAACTGTTCTTTCTTCCTTTTTCTTATTCTCTTTTACTTTTTCTTATCTGATTTAAAAAGAAAATAATTCTATTTATCTCCATTATTAGAATGTTAGACTTCATTTTATTTTCATAAAGTTGTTATAGAGTTTACCTTATGTATTTTTAATTTATCACATTCTATCTTCAAAGAATACATTGTTTTATATATGATATAATAAACGTATAACCTTATATTTCCTTTTGTTCTCCTCCCAGCTTTTGTGCTAATTTTTTAAGAAATTTTACTTCCAAATTTCAAAGTCCAAAAATATATGGTTATTACTTTTGCTTTAAAGAAATAAAAAATGAAAAAGAATGTCTTTTGTATTTTGTCATGTAACTACCTTTCATAATAACTACCTTTCTTATGATATTCGAGTAGGTCTATGTTACCATTTAGTTTTATTTTCCTTCATCCTTACAGGACTTCCTTTAATCTTTCATATAGTTTCTATGTGCTAGGGATACATTCTTTGAGCGTTTGTAAGTCTGAGTAAGTCTTTATTTCACCTTCATTTCCATAAGATATTTTTGATTGTTAGAAAATTGTAGTTGGCAGTTATTTTTCTTTTGTTCTTTAAAGATATTTTTCATTGTCTTCTAGCTTTCATTGTATTCAAAATGTGGCATATTATTTTTCTCTTTGTACATGATGTAGCTTTGCTTTTTTCTGTCTGCTTTAAAGATTTTCTCCCCCATAGTATACAAGATTAATTTTGTTGATTATATGCCTTTGTAGAATTTTCTTTATTTTTCTTCTACTTGAGTTTTTTTAGTCATTGTTATTTCAGGTAATTTTTCTGTTCCCCCCACTTTTCTGGGATATCAGTTATCCTTATGTCAGGCTTCTTGATATCTTCCCACAACCACTGATGCTCTATTTGTTTTTATGTCACTCTTTTTTTTTTTTTTTCCTCTTTGAATTTCATTTTGTAATTTACATCTTTATCTTTTCAAGTTCACTATTTTTTTTCTATAGGATTATTCTGGTTTTATTATCTGGCATAATTTTTTTTTATGTATTTTATTTTTTATCCTTAGAAGTTGTCTTTTTTTCTTTATCTTTCATTCTCTCTCCAACATGCTCATTCTTTCCTCTATTTTCTTTAACATATAAAGTATATTTGTTGTAGCTTTTTTGACCTTCTTTTTAGTTAATTGTATTATCTGTGTCATTTTTGAATACATTTGTAATAATTGACTTTTCCTCTCTTGGTTATGGGTCATATTTTCCTGCTTTATTTGCATGTTTGATAATTTTATGAATTTATGTTATTGTTTTCTGGATTTTTATAGAAGGTAATTCTTTAAATATCAGAGGGCTTGCTTCTGGGATACATTTAAATTATTTGGACTCAATTTTATCCTTTGGAGTTTCTGTTCAAGCTTTGCTAGCAATGGTCCAGACATCCTTTAGTCTGTATTAATTTACTGTCATTGCAGAGGTAATACCCTTCTGAAGACTCTACCGTGTACTCAGTGTATTAGGAGGTTTTTCTGCCCTGGTTGGTGAGAATAGAACCTGTTGGACTAATGTGACCTTCAAGGATTGATCTGCCTCTTCTTTTCTGGTAGTTCCTTTCCTGACCTCACACTCAAGTACAGATTAGTACTAGATAAGGACTCAAGAGGAATCCTCCTGAAGCTCTAAAACATTCTTTCTTTTTATTGCAACTTCCTGTCCTTGCTTGTACTTTGGTTTGAAAATTTTAGCCATCATGGCCTCTCCAAACTCTGAATTCAGTCTCTTTAAACTCAGCAAGATTACAGTCTTTGTTTTGATTCCCTTTCCGGTGCTATGGCCTGGAAAATCTCTTCAAGCAGTGAGCTGAAACACTTGTAGGGATCAAATAATTTGTTTCCATTCTCTGCAGGATTACTGTCCAGTACTTCCTGTTGTCAGATGTCTATTTCATTTCATGTCTTTTCTCTGATTTTCTAATTGTTTAAGGAAGTGGAGCAAATCCAGTTACCTACTACTTTATCATGGCTAGACATAATGTTTCAGGTGCTAAAAAAAGAAAAAGAATTTCTTATAAGCATAGAAAGACACATCACAAAACTCAAGTGCAAGAATACAACCAAGCCTTAGGAGTAAGAAATTTATAACTTTCTGCAACCCAGGAAATACTTTATTTTCCTATCCTTCATCTTTGCATCTTTTTCGATATATTTGTTTAATGGATTTTTCTGTTAATTCAGTCTACATGGTTAAATGTTGCCTATTCTACAACTACCAAATTTAGTGATTGCTGAAGTCACTTGCAGAAACTCCTTCTTGGGGATATTTTTCTCTACAAAATGAATTTATTTGCAAAACAGTTCAAGACAATTAAAAATATAGTATTAAATATTATTTTAACAACATTCAAACTATTTTTAATAATATGTTATTGTTATTAAATCTTGATGAAATTAGTCCTTGTTGTGAAATTAGACTACTAGTTTGATTTAAATCTTTACTATGGCAGTATGATTAGTATAATATTTTTACACTGTTTATTCTTGCATAGTCAAAAGTACCACTTTTAAAAACAATTTTTATGGTTTCATCAATCATAATAATGTTTCTTTTTGTTTTTGAGTGATTACAACTGATTTACAGTTCATGTCTTTACAAATAATGTAAAACTTTCTTGCCATTGTATATACTTTATATTCATTTGTGCTCAACTTTGTGTTTCATTCCATTGTCCAATTATATTATTTAGTTTATTAAGGCTATTTTGAAAGCCATAATTCTTCTCAACTTTGTCTCAACTAAATTATATGGTGCTATCAATAATTTTTTCCTTTAAATACTTTATTAAATACATAGCATATAAATTGACATTTTTATAAATTACTCTACCATTTGAAACTTGTCCCACTTACCTAATAAATTAAATGAGGTATAATTCATTTATCTTTAATAAATTAAGAACTAATATGGAGCAAAAGCTAAAGTTTATAACTACACTCTCTTGGGACTGTGGTACAATATAGAAGAAATACTGTTGCTTTAAGAATCAGTACAATTGCATCATTAGGATTTTTGAATTAAAGTGAGTGGCAGACGTGGCAAACATGCAGAAATTGTTCAAAATATTGGATGAACAAATAGCACATACAGTATGTGCTATCTCATTTATAAGTTAATCATGAATCTTACTGAATTGGGGAAAAAAAGATCATCTGAAAATATCATACAATAAAATGTAGGGTGGCCATAAAGTTCATGTGCAGTTGACCATACAGTTTATATAGAATTTTAAATTGCATACAAACTTTATGGCCACCCTGTATGTAACTATATTCACTACTATACACCTAGTTGTCTTTCCTAACTTTCTTCAGCTTGTAAAGTGAGGCCTGCTGCTATTTGATTTTTTAAATAATTTGCAATTACTCTTTGAAAACACATTATTTAGTTTATCATATAATCAACAAGCTAGTTGAATTTTAGACTTTTGGATTTTATTTTTGCCATGTGCATATAAATCTACAAAATAAAATTCTTGCCAAAAATCAAAATAAAAAAAGTAATAATGAAAATGATTACTCAAATAACACCCCCAAAAACCATTTATCAAGGGAAAGCAGGTATACTTGATCTTACCAAAATTGAAAAATTTTGCTGTGCTAAAAACTCTGTTAAGAAGATGAAAAAACAAGCTACAGATTGAGATAAAATATTTTCAAACCACATATTCGACAAAGCATTGTACCTAGAATCTAGAAAGAACTTTCAGAATCTAACTGTAGAAAAGTCAATGATCTAATTAAAAATAGGCAAAAACACGAACAAACATTTTTCTGAAAAGGATATACAAATGGCAAGTAAGTACATTGACAGTTGCTCAACATATCATTAACTGTCAGAGATAGACAAAACAATGAGATGTCAAGCATTCCTATCAAAACGGCTAAATTAAAAAATAAAAAAAAAGAGAGAGATAAAACCAAATCCTGGTGACAAGGTGGAGTTACTGGATCACTACAAATGCTGTACAAATGTAAAATAACGCAGCCACTCTGGGAAAGAGTTGCAGTAATTTCTTACAAAGTTAAACGTGCTTACCACATGACCCACAAAATTCACTCTTGGGGCATTTATTTGGGAGACACAAAAATGTATGTCCCCATAAAAACATTTGTATGAATATTCAGAGCAATTTTTTAATTAACATAACAAGGATATTAACAAGAATATTTGGAAATACCCCAAATATCCTTCAGTGGATAAATGGGTAAACAAATTGTGGTACATTTTTTCCATAAGACACTACTATTGATACAGGCAACAAAGAAAGCCACTCTCAGAAGGTTATGTACTATATGATTTCATTTATATAATATTTTTGAAATGATATAATTGTAGAAATGGAGAACAGACTAGTGGTTTTGAGAGACAGGGTGGAGAGTAGGGAAGGAAGTTGCTGTGGCTATACAGGGCAGCTTCAGGAATCGACATGTTGGAACTGTTCTGCATCTTACCTGCTGTAGTAGTCACATATGTGATAAAATTGCCTGGAATTATATATACACCAAACTGCCATGTGGTAAAACCAATAAAAGTTGAATAAGATCAATGGATTCCATAAATGTCAGTTTCTTGGTTGTGACACAGTGTCATGGTGATGTAAGATGTTACCATTGGGGGAAACTGAGTAAGAGGATACAGGATTTCTTTTTGTTATTTATTGCAACTGCATGTGAATCTATAATTATCTCAAAATGGAAAGTTAGAAAATGATTACTTACTGCAATTATGCGTCCACTGCCGAAGTCTGTATTCACCCTTTCTGTAGACACTAATCTGAAGAATTATATCAAGGGGATGACTAGATCAGGTCTGAAATTTTAGAGACTCTCCTGACAGGAGTGATTTACTCTATGTTCTGAAGAAAATGCCAAGATCAGAGGCTGGAATGTCTGGTCCCATTGGGAGACGTGGTCAAGGGCTGGCTTTTGTGTCTTAGGTTCAGGGTGGCTAAAGAACACTGACAGAAACTTGGGTGTAGGCTGGGTTTCCTGGAAGCAGACTATGAAACAGAATTTGGGGTGTTTATTGGGGATTAACATCTGTGAAAGAAAGGTAAAGGACAGAGAAGAACAGAGCTCTGGAGGGAATATTACTTCTCAGAGGCAGCCGGAGCTGTCCTCAGTGGCCTTGCTCAGCTACCCAGTTATGGCATGACCTCAGGTGAAGTACATCTCTTTAACTGAGGCAGATCCTGAAAGAGTGAATAGCTGAAGGCTGTCAGCTGACTACGATCCTTATTATTGGGCAGCCCATACTGCTAAAAATAAGATCCAAGCAGTGAATCTCTGTGTTGGAATAAAAGACCCAGGCCAGTGAATGAGATAATGCTCGACTCAAGCACATAATGTAAAAAAAAAAAAAAAAGGAGCTGGGAGAGAGAGACTGGAACCAAACATGTAGGTCTTTGCAGCACAACTGGAGGTATTATTATAACTATTCCGCTAACAATAGGGGTGATGCTGGAATGCATTGGCATCCACTGAAGGTTGGTGAGGATATGCAGTGAATGTGGCATACATTCTAGTCTTTCAGATCTTGTCTTTAAAAACGTTTTCATACCCCAGGCAGTGCCTGTGGCTCAGTGGATAGGGTGCCGGCCCCATTTACCAAGGGTGGTAGGTTCGAACCTGGCCCTGGCCAAACTGCAACAAAAAACAGCTGGGCATTGTGGAGGTGCCTATAGTCTCAGCTACTCAGGAGGTTGCCAGGGGTCCTCAAACTACGGCCCTCAAGCCACATGAGGCGGTGTGATTGTATTTGTTCCTGTTTTGTTTTATTACTTCAAAATAAGATATGTGCAGTGTGTACAGGAATTTGTTCATAGTTTTTTTTTGTTTGTTTGTTTTTTAACTATAGTCTGGCCCTCCAACGGTCTGAGTGACAGTGAATTGGCCCCCTGCTTAAAAAGTTTAAGGACCCCTGCTGGAGGTTGTTGTGAGCTATCGCATTCTACCTGAGGGCGATAAAGTGAGACTCTGTCTCAAAAAAAAGCTTTTTTCATATCTCATTCTAGATAGTATTTTTAATTGTTGAGTAACTAAAAAATGCCAGTTGAAATGATGCAAGGCCTTTTATTGTTAGAATGAATGTTTTGGCTTTGCAAAGAAGTTTCAACTCATTCAGTTTCTGATCTAAAGGACAGCCAGCTACCTATCAGTCAGTTGCAGAAAATGCTAACGAAGTCTCACTCACTGAACTGATTTCACCCTCCATTTAAGCAATGTGATGTTTTACAGATATGGGTAACTGCTGTTTATTCTCCACTGAGGACTCCCTGGTGCATTCTTGAAGAGTGGGTAGAACTGGCATATAACACAGGAAAGCTCTTCAAAGGGAACATGTTAACACTTCCTTACTCCTGCTGACTGGAACCTGAAAAAAGCTATTGTTACATTTCTTAAGGAGTTCCCCCACGCCTCTTATAAATGAGCCATATTTAGTTTTAAACAAATTTCCTGAAGTAAACAGTATATTTCCCTGATTTTCATCTATCTTGGTGAGCTTCCAAAAAACTTGGAAGTGAATTAGTGTGCAATTTGCATCCAAATCTTAGCCAAGGGGATGTGGTTTATTATAATACATGGTCCTCCTAATTATTGAACAGCCCAAGAAAACTCGGCCCAGTGTGCATCTGTTCTTGCTTGACCACATTGCCAAACATAATTTGGCAAGCACAGAAATGTACATTGAGCAGACCTACAGTCTAATTTGCATTAGAGTTTGTGGTAATTATATGAAAGCTATAACTGAATGAGCTTGTCCTCTCTTTTTAGATCAGTTCATTTCTAAAAAATAAACAAGAAGCAAACCTCCCAAAGAATTTCCCTTTTTATGTGCCTTTGAGGTTTTTCACTGTGATTTAATCATTGCCCAAGTGTTAGTTCTGCTTGTATGTGAAAAGAAAACCTCCATCCCACATATTTCATGCCGGCTTTCTTTTATTATCCTTGATATCTATGGTTAACTACATGTTTCAATATATATTTGATATCATTGTTCAAAAGAGTGAAGAGGGCTACTGCTGACCAGATGTCTGCATTCTTTGGGGATTTAGATCCAAGAATCAATAAAGAGATTTATACTCTAATTGATTTAAGGAATAATAAGAAAACACAGAAAGAATAAACTAGGAATCATAAAGTTTCCATTGATTTATTATCTTTGTTTGGGCAACCTTGAACAAATGACTAAATTTACCTGAATCTCAGTTTCCTCATCTATAAAATGGGGGTATTGATGCATTGTTTGTCTATCTTAGGTAGTTGATGTGGGTGTCGGCTGGAGAAAAAAGATTTAGAAGTGTTTTGATGGAAAACAGATGGCAAATTTGCTTAAAAATTATATTATCATTAGATATGTAGTAAACCATACTAGTGAATAATATTATGGCATACTGCATGAATTATCCTCAGAAATCACCAGGGAATATGATGCTTTGGCCAGGACAGAGGTTCTAGGAGTTGAGGATGATTTTACTTAAGAGCTCTGGAGTACAATGTGCAGTGTGATAACCACTCGCCACACGTAGCCATGGGGCCACACGTAGCCATGGGGCACTTGAAATGCAGCTCTTCAAAGTGAGACATGCTGTAAATGTAACACATATACAAGATTTGAAACTTAGTATAAAAAAGAATGTAACATATCTCATTAATATTTTATGATGATTTTTTTTTAGCATATTGAGTTAAATACAATGTATTGCGATTACGGTATAATGTCTCTGTTTCATTTTACTTTTTGAATGTGACCACTAGAAAGTTATATATGTGGCTCACATATTTCTATTAGACAGTACTACTCTAAGGCATGGAGCTATGGGATTTCTGAATTATACTCAGTGCTGAAGCCAGAGTCAGGAATTAAACAGAAAACTTAAACACATAGCAGGTACAAAGCAACAGGGTATTGACTGGGGACACCAAGGCAGAGCTAGTGGATTTGGAAGGATGGGTAGGAAATGGACCTTAGAGATATTTTCTAGGATGTGTATTAGAATCATGGTTGTAGAAAACTCTCAGCTTTGTGGGTGGAGAGGGAGCTATTAAGGACGCCAGCCAGTTCAGAAATACCAGTATTATTCTTCAAAAACAATTACATTTAATAAAACCACAAGTCTAGAGCCTTGAGGGAATGTGTAATTTTTGTGTTTGAATATTCTGGTTGTTTTAGGTTTATCCTTTAAATATCAAAACAAAGATGAAAATTGAAGCATTTCATGTGGAAATATTTCTTAAAGTATATTAGAAACCATTTTTTGTCTTATTTAGAATATACTCAATATAATTATTGTGACATCCTATTTATACAAAGTAATCATCATGAATATGAATTATAGCTTTATATAATAGATTAATGATCCATGCAATATTGTGGGGTTTGACTTGGAAGTAGCTGCTTGCTCCAACATGAAATGGCCACAGGTAGGAGTATGGTTATTTTGTCTGTTTTTATATTTCTCCACATTTCTTCTTTTTATCGGACTACCAACCAGTGCATTCTAGTGCTCTCAGTGTGCTGCCGATAGCAATCTTCATTCATTCATTTGTTGCATCTAATCTGGTGTGGGACTGGAATGTGGAAAAACAGGATCTTTTGAACTGGAGATAAAGCAGGTATAATATGTTCTGAGAGTTCAACCTCAGTGCGTAAGTTATGATGATAGATTCTATGACATTTGCTTAATCACAGGCATTGTTTGGTTTCAGTGTTATGAGCTGCGATCTAAGCTTGTTTGCCTAACAGTTAAAGTTTCAAATATCTGAGGTTTTAATATAATAAATGACCCAAAGACCAAGTCAGAAATTTTAGGTCCATTCTGGTTTGCCAAATAGGAATGCATCCTTTTGGGTTGGGAAGGAGCACAGCCGTTTTTAAGGTTGTTGAGGTCTATTACTGAACTATTTCTTTTAGAGTGCCAAAGTCATCTATCAACTTAAAACCAAGATGTCTTCTATTATCTCACCTACCATTTCTTAACATGGCATTCTGTGCAAAGTAATCGAGATGGAGAGGGGGGAAGACAGGACGGCAAAATGGCTTTGCCAAATGCTTGGTAATGTTACTTTATAAATGTATTTAGACTATAGAGCTCTGTTAAGAATAACCACATGAACTGTATGAAATACCCACGTTAGTCATGTATTGATAAACGTAAAAGTAGAAGGTGAGATTTATAGTGAGATCAGTGGGCTTTCAATGGATATTTTTTATCTATTTCACCATATCTTTATCATTAATTATATGCTTAGAGCATAAAGGAATTTCATCTAAACTTTCTGATAACCAAAAAATATGAGTTTCATCACTCCATATGAACTGAAATATGTGCAAAAAAAGTTACAATTCCCTACTTGCTTTCTGTCTATAAAAACTGGACTTGTTAGAGGTGCACATGCCACAAATTATAATCACTAATTGTTGATTCTGAAAGGGCAGCCAGTTTGTCACTGCAGGAAGATGCCCATTACAACTCAACTATACTGGCTGTGATTCCTGTAAGGCAACAGTACAGATGTAATCCAGAGGCAGTCCAAGTACCACTGAGGTTAAGCGCATGAGAGACTGGCACTAATCTTGGCTTGTCCATATAGCACTTGCATGGTCCTTCTCTTCTGTTCTAAGCTCTTCCTTATTCATCTCTAACATAGAGATGGTAATGATAACTACCTCCTAGCATCTGGTTAGAGTAGCTATTATTGTTGCTATATTTGGCCCAGTAGAGAGTTTCTAAACAAAGTTAAGAAAAGAAATATAAGTATTTCTCTATAGTTTTTGTTTCTGATACAGAGCAGCAGAGGTATAATATTTGGTATTGGGTTTTAGAGTGATTCAATCATGATGGAGTGACCAACATTACAGAAAGGCATGCCATGGCCTGTAAGGAAAGGCATTGACTGCATACATAATGAGAACCCCCACAAAGAGTTTCTCATCAGGAAACAGACTATTGATTTAACCAATATGGAGACTCACATATTCATACCAGCAAAGGCACATGTAGGTAGAAGAATGTGCTACATGTGGAAATAATCCAGCGTTTTTTACAGTAATATTATTTGTTGAGTAGAGATGATCGCTAAACTTTCTCCCACTACTGTTCATCTTTCCGTAACTAATATTACCATCAATGATAAAGAAATAGAGTACATAGATTCCCCCCAAATAAATATTTCACCACAAATCCAATGAAAGGATTATTTAATTTCAAAAAATATGTCATTGAGATTATTGCTATAATTAAAACTTACCATTTTTAGCATTATTAGTTTGGTATGTATTTTAGGTATTCTATCGATGTTTTCTTCTTGTTTAATTTTTGCAGTGCTTCTTTTATTATCCAATTTTATAGATGAAGAAATTCAGACACAAAGGGTTAATTAAATTGTTTTAGGTTATCTAGCTAGTAAAAAGCAGAGGCAATATTTACACTCAGGAAGATTGCTTTTAACTATTAAACTAAAGAGGGCAGAATGATTCCGACAGCAATTTTAGTGTAAAAAATTAGCAGGGATCAATTTATATGACAAAGACTCAGAAGTGATAATTGTATTAATTGCTTTGCTTCATAGAACACATAGATTTTCCTAATTAGTTTAATCAAAATTATCCTTAAAATGTTTCTCAAAACCATTGAATATCTGTATATAGAAGAGTTTAAATCATTTTGTGTTATTATTACTATTCACAGTAATTATATCCCCAAATAAAAATGTAGAACAGATCTCGCCCAGAGAACCAGGGTGCTCCCTAAAGAATCTTTATGTTTTGGATAAACTCTCTGGGAAGTTAATAATAATTATGCCAGCTCTTTCTCTTAGGTTGAGTATAACAATACTCACCAGATCCTAGTTCTAATTGGCCCATCAAATGACCAAATTATCTGGCATTGTCAAAGAAAATTGCCTATTGAAAGGATTTTGAAAAGAACCATTATACACTAGTTATAACTTATTATTTTGAACCCTTATTTTCCTTGGCCGTATAATCTATAGGTAAAGGTTTCCATACCTGCCCACTTAGACTCTTTTGAGTCTCCAGATCCATCAGATCCTTGTTAAGAAATGTTGGCTTGGTGCCTGTGGCTCAAGTGGCTAAAGCGCCAGCCGCATACACCTGAGCTGGCGGGTTCGAATCCAGCCTGGGCCCACCAAACAAGGACGGCTGCAACCAAAAAAGATAACTGGGCGTTGTGGCAGGTGCCTGTAGTCCCAGCTACGTGGGAGGCAGAGGCAGGAGAATCGCTTGAGCCCAGGAGTTGGAGGTTGCTGTGAGCTGTGATGCCACAGCACTGTACCCAGGGCGACAGCTTGAGGCTCTGTCTCAACAACAACAACAACGAAAAAGAAATGTTCACTCTTTTGATTAGTGAAGTATGCAGTTATGCCACCAGATGGCATAAACTTGGGTGGTGGCACAAGGGTCTAGGATCTCAAGAAAGTAAGAGTTATCCTTGCCTGATACTCAGCAATATATGGTAAAGCTTCTTGAGATTAAGGAGGAAAGTCTTATTTAACTGTATATCCTCAGAATCCAGACACTGTAGGCCCAATAGATGTTTGTAGAATCGAATCCCTTGTGGTAACTCCACTGGTATGCTGTGACGAGGATGAAGAGAAATAGGGTGTTAAACATTGTATCTCAGCCTGGGCCCTGCCCTTGCTTTCATCCTTGTGTCCTAGGGTACAGAATCGGGGTTTCTGTTTTGGTTCAGAGTAAGGTATTTATGGTCCATAACGGTGCTATAGAAAGTCTGAACGCAGGTAACAAGTGGGAGAGGGCTTGGTAAACGTTTACAGTTATTTTTCTCATATAATTCCTCTGATGTCTCACACTCCTGACCCTCTGCATCATATGGGGCAAGGAAGCATCAGTATATATTTAGTGCCGAGGAATATCAAATAAGTATCTCATAGTTGTACAAGATAAATGTGAATAATAAAATCTCAGTTTGTCCTGTCATTGTTTCTATCAATAATAATTATTTCCATTTCCCTTTTTGAATTTATATTAGAGATGTTTATGTTTATATTAATAGGAGTTCTGGTTATTCATGATGTATTAATTTGGTCCCCGTGACACTAGTTTGGTATTTACTCTTTGTCTCGTATTCATAGTATTTTATGTTGCTATAAAAGGTAGACTAGGGAGACACAGTGAAGCCTAGATTATATAAGGTCAAATTCTATTCTTAGCCCTATGAGTATATGAGATGAAAGAGTCTGGAATTTTTGAATTTGATACCATTCAGCAATATCGTGCACTGAAATCCATTTTCCCTTGTGAAATTCAAAACTAAGAAATCCAAATTGTATGCAGAAACTAATATCAAAGTAATATGTAGATTAGGCTTGAGGCTGGAGAGTAGGAAAGAAGAGAAACTATTCTTTCTCAAAGATTGTAACACTGTAGCATTTTACATATTGCTAGGATGACTTATTTAATTCACCTCATCATGTACTGACATTTAATAAACACCTCATTTCTCTCCAGGTATTTTAAACAGTGAGCTGAAGAATAGTAAATCCCTGGCCAATTAACAGGATTGAAATGGCTAAACATTTATATATCTTCTCTCTTGAAAAATAAGGTTAATGGAAAGACTTTCTATTTTAATATGGCTTTCTTCATTCTGTTAACTGTATACATGTCCATACCTGGAATGCACTTTGCTCACTGTGAGGGAACCATCCTTTTATTTGTGATGGTAATGTTTCTACAACATCATGTATATTCTGCCATTTGAATGACACATAATTCGTTATGTGGCTCTTTCTTTTTTGGTTAATACTTTTATAAGGATCTTCCCCCCACCCTCACCCCCGACCCACATAAAATGTGCCTTCTTCTGCATAGCACACATCCTCAAAGAATGCTAACATTTTACAAATTTGCTAGCTAATGTGTAATCCGCAGAGACTATCTGCCTCATCTGACAAACATCATCTCAGCTCAGCAAGCCACATACAATCCGTCTAACAGATCTGACATTGGTGGTATCTATGCAGCCCTTCCCAGCACACACCCTGCCTTTAAAGGTCTTCCCATCCCTGTTATTGGTCTCGCAGATGATAGAGTATGACACTCCATAAACAATGAGCTAGGCCTTTTGTAGGCTGCTTTGCTTTTCTTGGCTTCAAACTGCCACTGAATGTCAAATCAATTTGGCTCTCATTAGAACAGCTTTATATGTGCAAATGTATTTGGGTCTGGTTGCCACTTTTTTTTCTGTATTTTTTTTTTTTCTCCTTTCCATTCCTCCTCTTCTCTTTGAGATGATGTAATTTTCCTCTAATCCATGCCAACACCTGTTTCTTTGAAAGAGAGAGAGGAGAGAGAGAGAGAAAAAAAAAAAAAAATAGGAGAAGAGAAAAAAGAGTGAGAGAAAAATGCTGGAGTGTGCTGCTCTCTATCACAATCAGTGTGAACAGCAGTCTGGCACATTATGGCCCAGGTTTCCCCAGAACAAAGAAAAAAATGCCTCATTGCCATGATATTGTACATCACAGAGCCCAGATAAAGTCAGGAGTCTACGTAAACCTTGGTTCCTGACGTCTGGAGAGATGGCTGTCCAGATAGAGCAAGGTGTGCAGGCCAGTTTTATTGATAAGTGATAAAGCCAGCAATAAATCTGAAGCGATGCTTAAGGAAGTCTGAGCTAGAGCACCATGTTTGATGGAAGGTTGTTTTCCTCTTGAGATGGGAGGAATAGAGGAAGAGAATAGCACAGCCTTAGAGAGGCAGCTGAAAGCTCACGGATGAACAGACGGATGAAAAGGCAAACTAGAGTCTGGCCAGTCTTTTTATGTTGACCGGCCTATGCTCTTCAGTTTATGTAAAAGCTTTTCCCACTACCCCAGATACACAGACTTTGAGGTCTCTGATTGAAATAAGTCATTTTGCTACTAAAAATAAAGTGCATTGTGTTATCCAATTGCCTTTTGAAGAAATGTGTTCAGCTGTATCTTTGACTATACTGATAGATATGCTGGTTGGATTTGCTAATGCAAAAGAAGTATGAAGTGGGGTGTGTTGAATATAAATTCACAAATCAGGATGATTATCATAATTCTTAACATTATTTTGTGCTCCTCTTTCTGAGAAATGTAGGTATTTGAGACTATACAATTGCATGTGTGTTTACATGCATAGCCATTCATTTATGGAGTACCTGTTATTTACATTGTTCTAGGTGCTTGGGATATATCCATGTGCAAAATTTAAAACAATTCCTGTTCTTGTGAAATTTGCGTTCTAGAGGGGGATACAGAAAATGAATAATGAGCCTAAGAATTAATACAAATACAAAGTCTGTTAGAAAGTGGTACATATCACTAAAACAGTAAGGGAAATAAAGAGTTCTTGCACATGTTTGTTACCATTTTAATTAGGGAGGTGAAGGTAGATATCACTGAGAAGATGATTTTTGAAGAAAGTCTTGGAGTCCTTGGAGTGAGCTGTCCGTGTACCTTGGGAAGAATGCAGTGGGCAGAAGGTACAGCCAGTGCATAGGCCCTTGTGTGGGAGCTGGACTGGAACACAGGAAGGGCAGCCTGACCAGAGAAGCATGAGGCAGCAGTGAATAGTAGGAGGGACTATTGGAAAGGCACCACAGGAGGGCTCAGACAATGTAATGCCAAGGAGTCTGTACTTTAAACAAAAAGGAATTGATTGGAAGGTCTTGAACAGAATTATCTGATGCCTATGTCATTCATTTGTTTCTATGAAATATTGAAACCAGTTTAAGATTCACAGACTTTCTCAGGAAGCCTTCTACACAAAGAGTTAGATTGGGACATTTTAGACCTTTTGTGAACGTCTGTGAAGGACTGCAAATAAAGATCAGAGGTATTCTCTTAGGATGTCAGAACCAAAAATCTTGCTGGATAAGTTAGTAGAAAAGTAGCTGAGAAATTAGAAGTAATGATCTGTTAAAAATTCTAGAAATAGAAACACAGGGTTGATGTAGACTCAAGGAAATTCAAGTAAAATTAATCTTCCTATGGAATAGATGTTGCAACTGGAAAAATTTAGAATTATATTCTAGCTATGCCACTGTATGTGTGGTGTTAGGCTAATTAATTCATACCTTTGAATCTTCATTTCCTCATTGTGGAGTGGGAATAATAATAACAGCAGCCTTGCACAGTTGTTTTTAGGGCCGAGTTCTAGATCTGTATCCATATCTTGGCATAAAGTCTATGCTGAGTATATTGTGGTTTTCTTTCTCTTCATCCTCCATGGAATTCATGCTCAATAAATATTTTCAAATTATTCGAGAGAGATCAAAGACCAAATTGAGCATGGGTAAGAAAAGTACAATGAAAGAAAAGATGTCTGATTAAATCAGGCTCCCACAGTTTCTTGGAGAAGATGACACATCATGATTCACTCACTTATACATTTCTAAGCATTCAAAACTTTAAAAGTCAGGGTGCAAATCAAATTTACCATGGATACATAAACAAGAGGGGATTTTTTTATTTTTGGTGAACATCTATCTGGCCAATTTATACACTGCTGCGTATTCAACTCAGTAAATATGGTTGTGTGAGTGCTGAAGTGAAAGAAAGAATTATCCTCGCCTTTCAGAACCTTGGTTTGGTAGAGGGGTTCCCAGTCAGATGTGATTATCTGATTCTTTCTCCTCATAGAATTTCAACTCCTTGCTTTTTTGTACTCTGATTAAGATGGTTATTGTCTACTCTTTCTAGAAATACTCCTTTTGTTTGCTTGGTTGACCAGTGGTGGCTATAATGTAAGCCAGCAGGTATGAAAGAATTGGGTGAAAGTGTTTCTGTTGCTATCTCATTGCACAATTGCTGACTTCATCATTCTCCAAAAGATTACTTTTTCAAGATCAGGGTAGCTGTACTCAAGGGTAGTATTTGGATGCTGAAGGGAAAGAGTTAAGAGACTTATTCTGTCACTGACAGTAAAAGAAAAATACTTTAATTCACTGTGTTTTTTTTTCCTGGCAGATACAAGCCCAAACCATCCTAGAATTGCATTAATAAAACTGAAGAGGAAAAATGAAGTTAAACTTTTAAGCTCTGAAGATTCTTAAAAATAGCCTTTAAAGAATAAAAAAAAAAGAACAGAAAAATTCCTTTAAATTCCTGGGTCCCACAAATGAGATTTTAGTAGTGGCAAGTAAAACATATTGATTGGCACCAAAGTATAAGATCTTTGTCACCATCTGTTTCCTGATTGTGTCAGCAAGTATTTTTTCCCCACGAGAGTGTGAGAATACACCATAGCCTAAAAGTATCAAAGTGTCAATTATGCACCACATTTAAAAGTTGGAAGCCCAGTTCATGAAAGTCAGTGACAAAAGTCCTGATTCCTGTTTCTTCATGAAGTAAAATTCTTGCACTTCATTCATTTTGCAAACTACAAAAAGATCGACGGCTCTGTGGCTTGGTGGGGTGGGGAGCTGCAGCAAAGGAAGAGGGGAAAAAGTCATCTTAAATGAATATTTATTGAAAGCCTCCTCATGCGAGTCACTTTGCTAGGATATGAAGTTATTATGAATACTGTATGCAAATAACAATTCTAACAAGTATGGGGTGACAGGGAGGAAAAAAGAAAATGAAGGAAAGGGAATGGAAGATACAGAAAGAGAGAAGTAAGAAGAGGAAGGAGGATGGGTGAACAGGGAAGCAGTTTGGAATCTGGGCTATTAAAATAGAAAAACGAAAAGACAAGAGACACTGAGGGAACTGGCTGAAAAATTAGGCCAGAAACAATGGAAGCTGCAAAGGGTGAGATGGTGCAGAATGATTCCAAGTTCAGCATCTTCAGAACTAAATCAAGATTATCCCCCCTCATTCTATCTAGAGATTTTCCTGCTATTTAAATTTGACTTGTGATACTCTTTTTTGTTTTTCTCCCTGTTGTGATCCTTGCTATTGTTAAGCACAGCAAGTGATTAACTATCATGGTTTTCCTTGAATTGTTCTTGGTTCTGAGTAGAAAAGAACCCTCTTCTTAGCTATCTGCCCTGATTATTTTTTGATGTGTTGCATTTCTCACCAATAGTCATTGGGGCTGCCAATTGTGACCCATTTCTTGCCTAAGTGTTGCAATAGTGTGTGGAGGCCATTCTGGTAGTATGGGAGGAATGATCTGTGCTTGGGTCAGGCAGCCACAGATATCATCTGTCTGCTCAAGAGTTTATGCCTTTTGTGGTGAATGCTGGGAGGTTGTTTCTCTGAGTTGACATCAATCCTTTCTTTATTTTGGAGAGAGAAGACACAGGTTCTCACAGCGCACTCTGTGACTAACATTAAAACTCAATATCATATATAAACATACAGATTTATGTTCTAACCCAGGGGTGTGTGGACTCACAGAGATGACGGCTGGCTGGAACAAGCAGAAGCCTGAACTGCTTTCCTCTACTCACCTGGGGTAACCTGTGAAGTGACAAGTAAATTTCCTGGTGGAAAGACCAGCTCTGCATGTCCTCAACTAAAACTTTCCAGTCTGGGACTTCAGATGTATCAGGAGAGTAAACAGCCAAGGTCACTGTTCAGTTTTGATTAAACAGAGTATTAGAGCCTGTCAGTTGGGCCTCTTGGCACATTCCTTAATCATGTCTAGCCATAATTAAAGTTAGATTTGTTTGTGTGAGTCTGGAAACCATGGCCTACTTTAGATATTGTGAGTTTGATTTCAGTTTGAATCCACTGTGTGAGAACAGGAGCAAGTGAAGATGGCTTAGCCTTTTGTCAGAGAAATACCAGATAAAGTATCAGAACCACCAAAAAACACAACCATTCATTCATTTATTCAACAGATTTAAACTGAGCTCCTGCTATTTGGAGGGTGCTATAAAAAGCACTGGATATATAATATTAAATAGGTCACTAGGGAACTTACATAGCATCAAAAAAGAGGGGAAAAAATAAGATAGAAATTAATAAAACATCATATTCTAATAATGCTATAAAGGAAAGAGGAATCAAGTAGTCTCCATAAAATTGACAGATAGGGGCAGTGGCGTAAATGGGTAAAAATGAGCGTACCTGAACGGGTCATTTGAGACATAAAAAATACAATATTGCTTCTTTTCCAAATATTTTTGGTGAATTTTGATAAACTATGTAGGTAATCAACAATCTGACAATTCTACCTTTCGATTTTTATCTTTTACTACTTGTCCTTATCACATGTTGTACTTGGAATAAATTAGGTCACTCATTGTTTCTTATACACCGTGTGCTCTCCTGACTCAGCATCTTCATGCATCCTTTCCTCTACCCAGTGGTTATTACTTCAGAACTTTCAACTGCCCTAGTTTTACTACCATCACCTCTTTCAGTTCTTCTATCCTTGTTCTCTGAGCTCCCTCTTTCTGCCTTTCACATTTAACTTTCTAATTAATTATTCCTATTTTATACATTCTAGTATGTAGAATGTATTAACTTGCAGCTCTTATTTCTCATTCTAATCTAAGAATCCGTGGATAGAGTATCCTTTATAAGGTAAAATTGCCTGCCATGTAGTGGGCTTTCAATAAATATTCTTTGAATAAAAATAAATCAATTCCAACAAGCAGGTTTAAATCAAAGAAATTTTGTGCACATGACACAGACATTGTGTTAAATTGGGTTTCTTCTCAAACCAATTTGTTGATGAGGATTGGGTATAAGACATTTCTTGGGAAGGTTACCTTGGGAAGCATTGTAAGGGAGTAAGGAAGTGAGAGATGGAAGAGGGGAAGAGAATAAAGAGTATATTAATAAGGGTGTTTCTGTCATGAGCAACTGGGGCTTGGTCATGATCGTGAACCTCTGAAAGACTGTGTGAAATAAGCTTCAGAATTTTTCCTCTAATGGATAAGGAACCACCTTCGTTAATTAGAGATTGCTCTTGGGATGCTGAGCAGTATGTTCACACTAATTTGATATCACACTCTATTTGATAATTCTTTCTCTTTCATGACTTTTGTGCTCATTCTCCAACAGCTAGGCCAGAGAGGTGCTGCCTGATTAGTGACAAATTAGGGATCTACTCAACATGAGCAATGGGGCATGAAGAATAATCCTAAAGTTGTGCAAGAGCCTTGTATCTTTGTATTTAGCTTTATGTTTCCAAAACAATTTTCTGACAGGGTTACGTGGCCTGCCAGCAACAGAGTAAGCTAGGCTTCCCAATTGGTGGGTAGTTAAACTACAGGAGTAAACTCCTGGAGGTAATTAAATACACCTTTCTCCACTGACACAGAGTTCTTTAAGAAAATGGTTTTGAGACAGTGTCATGTGAACGTAGTAATAGTGCTTGGGGTGGAGGGGAGAGGTAGTATTGGTGCTCTGGGTCTCCACAGGGCTCCTTGACATCATGGTTGTGGAACTTAGCTTGCACCAGGACATTCTGCAAGCACAGAGCTCTCCTCTGATTGAATCAAAAGAGATTGTGTTCAAGGCCTATTTTTGTTCCTGGGAAGGAAACATTTGAACCTTGAATAGTACACTTTGATGGGATACTTCAAGAGGAGAAAGTGCCTATCTGAGGTGTCCCACAGAGAACCTACAGTCATTCCAGTAGGTGTTATACAAACTCTATGCTTGATCCAGCACAGAGTACTCAAGGATGAGTACTTAAAGGTCCCAAAAAGATCAGTGGAAGATTTGAGAGTGCCCAGGCTGGTACTGATTACATTTCAATAAGAAAGTCTCCAGCTATGAGTGGCAAAAAAGAAATTGTTGCAGATAACCTTAGCAAAGTGGACTGCTTCTAGTTTTAAGATCTATTGGTTATGCTTTGGGTTAGAAAAAATCATGCCTAACAAAAAGGTGTAGAAGTTACAGCTACCTGCAAAGAAGTCATGGTCTCTGAGGTGGTTGGTTCAGTTTTGATTGATGAAGATTGTAAGAGACTAGTGAAAAACCTCCAAAGAATAAAAGTTTTTGGTAAAGCTCCACCAAGAGTCAAGCATTTAGCTATGAATGTAGCATCAAAGGGTAGTATTCCCCCAAATTGCAAGAGGAGAAAAATTTATAACTTGGAAATATGACAATATTGTCAAAAAATACATGAAGTCAATTGCATAAACTTTGAAACAAGTCATTGTGTTGTTCTGTGGGAGTATAAAACATATCATAAATATTTCATCACTATAAGATACAAAACACTGAAAAATTATAGCGCCTGAGTAAAATTAGACTCTGTAGGTTATTAATGACCTTCGTTTAAGAGAAAGAATTGTGACTTAAGATGCCTTCTAAGGTCTGTCACTGGCAGAATTGATACTCGGTGTCTTTGTCTTAGTCCTTACTTACTCATAGCTGCAATCTAGGGAAGATATTTTGGGAGATTTAGCTTTTGCCTACTTGCAAAATTGGCTGACTGGTGCTTATTGTAAAAACCCTAATTTACTTCATGCTTCTTCTTCGTGTTTATGGTCAATACATATGTGTCCATGTCCTCATTGTGGAGCCATGCATAACACACAAGATAAATTTGATCTTTAAAAATGTAATCCACAGACTAGCTGTAGTATTTAAATAGCCTCCTTTCTATTCCAAAATTTTCAAAATGAGAAAGAGATGAAAACATTACTCAAATCCCTATCCCTTTTTTAAATTTTATTTTTCAAAAAAGTTGACTTTTTAGGTATAAAGTTTTATGAATTTTAACACATGGATAGATTTGTGTAACAGCCACTAAAATCAGTATGCAGAACTGTTCTGTCACCCCTTAAAGCTCCCTGTGTCATCCCTTCATAGTGGTATTATCCTTCCACACTTGGCAGCCACTCATCTAATCTTTATCACCATAGCTTTGTCTTTGCAAAAATGTCATATGAATGGAATTATGCATATTGTGAGTTATCTTTTAAGACTGATGGTGTATATAGACTACATAATAAAAAATAAAGAAGGTACATTCAAGAATGTGTGGTATAGTGTGCCACTTTTTAGAAAAGTGGCATAAAAGCTTAACAAGGCCATATCATTATTGAACTAAGCTTGGTCATGACATGACTCATGGAAGAGGTCAAATGTGGAGGCTGGGTTTCAGAGAACTCTACTCTTTGTATTAAAGGAATAACATTTCAGAGAGCATACAATGTTTTAATGTGTAATTAAAGGAATGAGGAGAGTAGTGTGATTAGAAAGGGAGAATCTATGCACCTTTTTAGCCTTCTAAAATAGAAAGCATGATGAACAAAGCAATGGTTTTCAAAGATTCCTTAGTCAGAGCTTTATGAGTTGTGTTACCTGGAATATAATATTTGGAAGAGAAGGGTGATGGTTGATGTCTCAAGAATAGGTGAACTCTGTGAAGGAGAAAACATAGGCCAGTGAGCATAGGGTCAAAGACTAAAACTTAAGTGATAGCTATGGGATAGGGGAGCTCTTGAAAATTAAAACAAAACAAAACAAAACAAACAAACAAAAAAAAAAAACAAAAAAAACCAAGGAAGAAATTGCATAGGTTAGATGAAAACATTTTTTTTTGGAGACAGAGTCTGATTTTGTCACCCTGGGTAGAGTACCATGGCATCATAACTCATAGCAACTCAAACTCTTGGGCTCAAGTGATCCTCTTGCTTCAGCCTCCCCAGTAGCTAGGACTACAGGTGCCCACCATATGCTCAGCTAGTTTTTCTGTCTTTAGTAGAGACAGAGGTCTCAATCTTGCTCAGGCTGATCTTGAACTCTTAAGCTCAAGCAATCTACTGGACTCAGCCTCCCAGAGTGCTAGGATTACAGCCATGAGCCACTTCTTAAAGGGGAGGCAGGTAATCAAAGCATTTAATATCATACTGAGTTTGAAAGAATATGGTGTAGAAGAATCCACTGGTGAGCTTGGAGAAATTTGGTTGCTGTGTAATTATGGAGATAAAGGCTGGATTACAAAGGGGTTAAGTAGTTCACTGTAGATGAAGGTGAAATCAAAGCAGACTTGGTTGTGAATTAGTCCCATACACATAAGGCAGGATCAAGTGAAGTCTTTAGAAACTGGGGGTAAGCATAAGCATTGAAGGAAGAGATGATATGTAGTGAGTAAAAACAATGCACCCAAGAAATTTCTTTTATGATCCAAAGCTTATGAGGAACTACTTCAGTCAACTAGCCACTGTGTGTATTTTATCTGATCATTTCGTAGGTCAAATAGACTTTTAACAGCTTCCATCTACTTCTCTCAGCATTCCCAAAAGCAATTCTTTTGTAATTATTGCCTAACTTTTTAAGTTGTCATAGAATATATTCTCACCTAACAACAAGTCTGATTGACTAAACAAACAAAAAAAGATTCTATTAATTCTGAGAATAAATTAATATTATAAAAAACTGCTGCTCTTTAGAACTGTAAATGACTTAATGTTTATAAAGAGCTTTCATGAACATTTTTTTTCCTACTGATAATAGTTAAAGTGATAATTAAAGCTACTATGGTGTAGCAGTATGAGAAGATTTTTCTCAACCTCATTACAAAGACACCACATTTCTCTCCTGAAACTCAACTGTGTCAATCACACAGTAGTATCCTAAAGCATTTGCCTCCAATTTTCTTGAATCGAAGAATCTCTCATAGTTGTTAGTATCTAGCAAGCTGAAATTTTAAACAAGGCTTTGCTTGCAACCAAAATTGATTTCTGTAATTCTCTCCAGCATGGCTTTTCTGACAAGGCTATTTCTAGATTACCCAGTGTTTGGGCTCAGCTCGTGCTGCTTATGCAACTTTAATTCTTGCCTCTAAGCTGCAGCCTGGTCTCTCTGCCAATCACGGCTGGAAGCATCCTCCCATGTTATGGACCTTTTCATCAACTGGGCTCTACCAATCACTACTATCGATCCTCTACTACTCATAAAATAAAAACAGAGACTTCGAGGGCTTCTTGACATTTTGCTCTGTTTCCCTGAAGACCCATCCAGGACACCTCCATGGATCTGCTTTACTCTGTAAGGATGATCTATTTCACAAAGACCCTACCATAACTCAAAGTAATCTTTAAAATAAACCTTGCAGGACAGGCTAGGGCATATTGATTACTTTTCCTCTACATTCTTGTCCTGGATAGAAGCCAACCAGACTCCTGTGAATTCTGGATACTTATAACTTTCTATTAAAGAAGGATGGAAGTATGGTATAGCCAGCACCTAGGGTCCAACCAGAATTTAAAACTGTTAATCCCTAAGACTGTTCAGATACCATTCTGTCTTAGGCTGAAGGGCATGTAAATTCAGCTCTTAATATTTGCAAGGGGCAAAGGTCTTGCAAAGCCCTACAAATCTTTATTGTATTGTACCCGGAATTCATATCCTTTCCACTTTAGATTGTCATCTTAAATTTGAAAATATTGAACAATCAAAATGTGACATAGTTAACAATTAGTAGCTCTGTTAGTTAGTTTTCTGTAGATGATTATTATCTATATTCCCAAAAGCCCAAGGTATATTTTGAGTGTCAGTGGGCTCTGCTTTTATTTTAGTAGAGAGGTAATGAGCAATAGGAAATGAGCTGCATTTGCCTAAGATGAGATATAAACTCCCTAGAATCTGGATGCGTGTGTAGAGAACAATGAAACAAGAGTGTTGTTCAAGTTGGGCTCTTGTTCAGACCTGTAGGAGGATACAGAAATCAATCATCTACAGGGTAAATATTGCAAGTCACCTCTGCCTTCAATTTCTTTCCTGAAACATTTCACAGAGCTTGACTTCCCCAATGAAAATGATGTATTACTTCTTACATCAGGTTCTCTTATGAGGTATCACCGTAAGTCATTAGCACATAAGTAAACAGGCTACCAGATTTATCTTTGCCAGGTGAAGAGTGATCTTGGGTACAGCAGAGCTTTGGGTTTGAAGGAGCTGCACATAAATGAAGAGAAAACAGGGCTCATTCAGAGAGGAGAAAAGTGGGAGTCAAACAAGTTATCAGTTTGAAAAAATATGTTTTGGGTTGCTTTTGCTAAGCTTGTGGTGAATCGGTGCTAAAATGTCCTTGACCTCCTTTCCAGGGAGGTTATTGCAGGCATGTCCCAGTGGGGAATACAAAAGGAGGCAACACCCCACTGTGTGATGCCAAGACTTCAAAATTACTAGCATTGTTTGCCTTCTGTAAAGGAAAATTATAAGAATTCCAAAATTCATCAAACTGAATTATCCTATGAGTTATTATCCTAATGAGAGAACCCATGTTTATTATAAACTAACTCCCTTGCTCATTATTTTGTAAAAAGTGAAATAACTACAGGGGGAATAGCTAATATTTCAGGAAATGAAGAAAACTGTTTTCATAAAAGACCCCCTTAAACTAGGTCAACATTTTTTGGCAGCAAAGAGGTTGGTAGAGAATAATGTCAGGGAAAAACTATATTCTCTATACTGAAATCCAAAAGGACTGCTACGTAGGGAATAGCTATAGGGCTTTAATAATCAAATTGAATTGAAGAATAAAGAATCATGCATTTATGCCAAGGAGAAAGGTCAAGTGAGGCCAGAGAAAGTGAAGGATTTACCGTAAGCCAAGAAGTATATCTGAGAACTAAGAGGGAACAGGCATTTGAAAAATGAACTAGACCAGATGTCAGTAGAAAATAAAGTGGTAGTGGTATAGGAAGAGATTTGTTTTAGCAGCGTGGGTAGGGATATGAGCCTATGAAAGGTGAAAGATTGAGAAAGTTGGATTCTAGTCCATTCACTAAGAACCCCTAGATAGATGGTTAACAATAAGCAAAACAATCTGCTGACATGAAATTGTAAATGACAGAGCGCAAATGAGAAGACAGCTAAATAACTTACTGTTGCTGCATAGTAGATCTCAACTGAATTCATCTTTTCAACAATCACTAGCCAAAAGTAGAAGAAAGCGTATGTACATTGATTCGGGATCAACATAGACAGTGGCACAAATTAATTAGAATGGGATCAGGGAATTAAAAGTGGAAGAGTGGACTCAGGTGAGAATCTAGGTAACCAGAAAGAGCTGGTTTTCAGTTATGCCCCACTCAAGAAAAGCAAGAAAGGCATTAATCTTTTAAGAGAAAATGGAGTAAGGCTAACAGGTAAAGTAGAACTACTTAATTCCAATTTTGTTTCTTCCCTCTTGTCATGAAAGACAAGACCTAGCACAATCGAGAGAGAAATTTTTCTGTGAAAATGGTTAAATAGTATACTAAGATGCTCTCAAAATCTACCCAGTATCCTTAAGAAGAAATGTATACTGTGGATGTGATTCAATACCGAAATCCAAAAGAATACCAATAACTATTTTCATATTTTAAAAAGAATGCATTTTGCATATTCTTTATGATGTCCCTAGGTCAGTGATTTTCAAACTTTTTGACTCTGACCTACACTAAGAAATAATTCTATATTGCATCCCTCCACACACATGCACACATATCCAGCTAAAACAAAATTTTTGTAAGTGTTTGTCTTTACTACTTAAATTACGATTGGATCTATTCTACTGTATTCCTTTTTTAAAAAAATCTATGACACACTAATTTGATGTCATGTCTACCAGTTGGGTGGCACAAAAGCCACTACTCTGGGTTATGGGTGGGATATTGGCCAAGTGGATTCAGACCTATCACTCATTTCTTTGTTACTCAAATACATTTAGCCATATTCTTATTATTCGAAATAATAGTTAGTGTTGTTTTTCTGGGATGAAATAAGTATCTTCATGAGACTCAATATCATTGTACTTGATTGCAAATGTCTCAACTAACTACTGGACTGTAACAAAGTATTGACCTGTTTGGGGATTAATTACAGAGGAAAGTGAACAATATTGCCAAGGATAAACTTCGCAACCAAGTGCTTTGCAAATCACTTTTATGAGTATTAACTGAAATATTTAAACAGAACCATATTGAAATGTACCAGGAAAAAAAATCGTTTGAAGCAATGGTTCTCAACCTTCCTAATGCCACGGACCTTTAATACAGTTCCTGTGGATCACAACCCACAGGTTGAGAACTGCTGATTTAAAGAAAATGGTTACTGTGCTTGTTTCAGCAGCACATGTACTAAAATTGGAACGATACAGAGAAGATTAGCATGGCCCCTGCAGAAGGATGACATGCAAATTTGTGAAGCATTCCATATTAAAAAAACAAACAAACAAACAAAACAAGAAAATGGTTACTCAATATGCTTGTGAATTGAATAACCACTTCTGTGGCTCAATTTTTGGTTTTGTATTTTTGGTTTTCTTAAAGACAAGTTTTCTAAACAGAATCATAAAAACATCTATATGAACCCAATTATCTATACACATTCCCTCACCAAAAGAAAAGTTTCCAGTATTATCATAAATTATCAAAATGTGTAAATTATGTCTCTAAATAATTATCCTGTTTGATCAATGCACCCAACTTAGTTTTAACTTAATTTAACACCTTTGAGTTATTTGTCTTTCACAGGTGCTCAAGGATCTCAAAACCTGCCAAAGTTTGCTATGCCAATTTCATAGCTCATACCCCTTAGTCCAAAGGTTAACATTGCCATAATGTTGGGTGATTATTTTACATTGGTTAGGCTAGGACCCTTTATACTTTCTTTGTACTTATCCTCCTGTTTTATTTTGATGCAGGACTTAGCCCTAAAAACTGTATCTAGAATGTGCTTTCTTGAGGATAGCAGCAGGAGACAATTTTACCTCCTGTGACCACTTCTGCCCAAAACTTTTATATGTAGGAGGTCATCATTTAAACTTAATGACTGAATCTGTTTCTCCAAACTTCTCTTATAATAACTTCCCTACATCAGTCTTCGTATTTAACCAGGTTGTTTGACTTATTGATTCTCACATACACTTCGCCTTTGCCTACTTATATATCTTTGATCACAAAAGACTTTACTAGCCATCACTTTTCTTCTTTTTGACACCTTTAATGTTTCTTCAACTAAATGCCATGATCATAAACAAAATAAAACAAAACATAACACTTTTACTGTGCAGTCCAAGGGGGTTGCTTTCATCTCTAGAATATTTACATACTACTTGTTCAATTAACTTGCCAGTTAAGGACACAATATATAATGGAATAATGTGTTTGTTTTTTTTTTAATATTTTGAGTGACGATTCATTTATCTATATCTTTAATGTGTATGTCAATCACTAGTCCCACTGACATCATTTATTCCTTAATACATTCCACTAAATTTATTGAATGCCTGCTATGTATCAGATATTGTGCTAGAACTAAACTAAGGTTTGTATGTAGACATTAGTATTTTACATACATTGAAAAATATGAAATAATATGAAAGCCTAGGGATTGCTTAATGTATTTTATAAAACTGTGCCAGAGAATGTTAATATTCACCAAAATTTCATGTGCTCCTCAATATTTCAAAGATCCCATGCATCTGGGTGGGTGTGACTAATTCTCATGAATAGAACATGAGCAGAAGAAATGCGTCATTCTGGTTGGAGGTAGGAGAGAGTGGGAGGGGCATAAAATTTCTATGACTGGACAAAGCCAGTCTTAATAATATTTAAAGTAAATTGAAATCATATCAAGTATTTTTTCTGACCACAATGGAATAAAACCAGAAATCAATAATAGGAACAACATTGGAAAATATGCAAACATGTGGAATTAAACAATATGCTCCCAAATGACTAGTAGATTAATGAACAGATTAAGAAGGAAATTAAAAAATTTCTCAAATGAAAATGAAACACAAAATACCAAAATGTATGGGATTTTATACAAAGAAGAAAGTTTATACCAGTAAATGCCTATATTAAAAAGCAGAAAAAGTTCAAATAAACAGTGCATCTCAAAGAACTAGAAAAACAAGAGCAAATTGTACCCCAAATTAGTAGGAGAAAAAAAATTCAGAATAGAAATAAATGAAATTGGAATTAAAGTACAAAAGGTGAAGAAAATGAAAAGTTGATCCTTTAAAAGGGTAAAAAAATGGACTTACCCTTAGGCAGACTAAGAAAAAAAGAGAGAAGAGCCAAATAAATAAAATCAGAGATGAAAAAGGAGATTTAATTAAAGCTGATACTGAAGAAATCTAAAGGATCATAGAGGCTACTATGAGCAACTAAATGGCAAAAAATTAGAAAGCCTAGAGGAATTGGATCAATTTCAAGACACAGACAACCTATCAAGATTGAATCAGGAAGAAATTCAACACCTAAATAAACCAACAACAAGTAATGAGACACAAAGGAGAAGCAGTAATAGTCTCCCATTGAAGAAAAGCCCAGGACCTGATGGCTTCACTGCTAAATTCTATCAAGCATTCAAAGAAGAACTAACACTAATCCTACTTAAATTATTTCCAAAAAAAAAAAAAAAAAATCAAGGAGTGGAGAATACTCTCAAAATCATTTTATAAGACCTGTATCACCCTGATACCAAAACAAGACAAAGATATACCAAGAAAACTTTTTAAAAAGAATAATAATATAGGCCATTATCTCGATGAATATAGATGTAAAAATCCTCAACACAACACTAGCAAAATGAATTCAACAACATATTAAAAAGATTATTTATCATGATCAAATGGGCTGCATCCCAGGGATGCAAGGATGGTTTGACTTATGCAAATCAATCAAATGTGATATATCAACAAAGGAAGGACAAAAACCATCTGATCATTGCAATTGATATTGAAAAAAACATTTCATAAAATTCAACATCCTTTCATGATAAACTCTCAGAAAACTGGGTATATTAGGAACTTTCTTCAATATGATAAAAGCCATATATGACAGATTCACTACAAGTAGCATACTTAATGGGGAAAAATCAAAATATTTTCCTGTAACATCTGGAACAGGACAAGGATGCCCTTCTTTACCCCTATAATTCAACATAGTAGTGGAAGTTCTAGGGAGAGCAGTAAGACAACAGAGAAAAAATAAAGGGCATCCAAATTGGAAAAGAAGAAGTCAAATTATTCTTGTTTTTGGCAATGTAACCTTTTATTTAAAGAAACCTAAATGTTCCACAAAAAACCTATTAGAACTGATAAACCAATTCATTATAGTTGCAGAACAAAAAAATCAACATGCAGAGCAGTGCCTGTGACTCAAAGGAGTAGGGCACTGGCCCCATATACCGGAGGTGGTGTGTTCAAACCCAGCCCAGGCCAAAAATTGAAACAAACAAACAAACAAACAAAAAACAACATGCAAAAACCAGTACCATTTCTGTATGCCAAAAGTAAACAATCTGAAATAGTAACCTAGAATGTAATCCCATTTACAATAATGACAAATAAAATAAAATTAAATACTTAAGAATAAATTAACCAAAGAAGTAAAAGATATTACAATTGAAAAGTATAAAACAGTGATGAAAGAAATTGAAGAGGACAAAAAACAAATGGAAAGATAGTTCATGGACTGGAATCATCAATATTGTTATAAAGTTCATATCCAAAGAAAGCTGCAAACATAATGTAATCTCCTTCAAAATATGTATGACATACTTTACAGAAATAGGTAAAAATCCTAAAATGTATATGGAACCACAAAAGACCCAGAATAGCTAAAGCCATCCTAAGCAAAAGAACAAAACTGGAGGATCATATTACCTGACTTCAAATTATACTCAAGTTATACATTCAAACAAAACACCATGGCATTGGCATAAAAATAGATATATAGACCAATGGAACAGAATAAAGAACCCAGAAATAAATCTGAATATCTACAGTGACCTTATCTTGGACAAAGTTTCCAAGAATATACAATGGGAAAAGGATTGCCTCTTCAAGAAGTGATTCTGGGAAATCTGGATATCAAGATGTAGAAAAATGAAACTAGAGGCTTATTTCTTGCCATATATAAAAATCAAATCAAAATGTATTAAAGACTTAAATCTAAGACCTGAAACTATGAAATGGCTAAAAGAAAACGCTGGGGAAACATTTCAGGACATTGATCCAGGCAATGATTTTTTGAGTAATACTCCCAAATCACAGGCAACCAAAGCAAAGTTGGACAAATGGGATCATATCAAGCTAAAAAGCTTCTGCACAGCAAAGGAAACAACAAAGGAAAGAGACAACCAAGAAAATGGGAGAAAATGTTTGCAAATTACACATCTGAGACGGGATTAATAATTAGAATATACAAGCAGCTTTAATAACTCAATAGGAAAAAAATCAAATAGTCCAACTAAAGAATGGGCAAAGGATCTGAATAGATGTTTCTTCACTTGGTCTTAGCCAAAAGGCGAGAAGTGATGAATAGACAGTTCTTTGAAGAAGACATACAGATTACCAAAAGGTAGTGAAAAAAATGCTCATCCAACCACAATGAAATGTCAAAATCATCTCACCCTAGTTAAAAGGGCTTTTATTAAAAAGACAGGCAATATTGAATGCTGGGGAAGCCGTGGAGAAAGTGGAACCCTTGTACATTATTGCTGGGAACATAAATTAGTGTAGCCACAATGGAGAACAATATGGAGTTTCTTCAAAAAACTAAAATTAGAACTACCATATGACCCAGAAAGGCCACAGATGGGTATGTATCCAAATGGGGGGAAATCAATATGTTAAAAAGATACCTGCGTTCCCATGTTTATTACAGTACTATTTACAAGAGCCAAGATTTGTAGTCAAACTAAGTATCTGTCAAAGGATGAATGAAGAAATTGTGATACGGGAGACACTGCAGACTCGTGACCCGGAGCAGCTCGGAGCCGGTGAATAATAGCTCTTCAAGTCTGCAATAAAAAATGGCCTCCAATAAAACTACATTGCAAAAAATGGGAAAGAAGCAGAATGGAAAGAATAAAAAGGTTGAAGAGGCAGAGCCTGAAGA
>CAUYPK010142897.1:0-13213 GCA_963574355.1 Loris lydekkerianus
CCACCCTGCCACACAGGTCACCCTGCCACGCCCCCACCCTGCCACACACGTCACCCTGACACGCCCCCTCCTTGCCCCCGCTCTGCCACACAGGTCACACTGCCACGCCCCCACCCTGCCACACACGTTACCCTGACACGCCCCCTCCTTGCCCCCGCCCCGCCACACAGGTCACCCTGACACGCCCCCTGCTTGCCCCCGCCCTGCTACACAGGTCACCCTGCCACGCCCCCGCCCTGCCACCGTGCCCTGCCACGCCTCGGCCTGCAGAGGCAGACTGGGCTGGGGACAAAGGAAGCTTTGAGTTCAAACCAGACTGGACCTTCAAGATTTCAAAACACCAAGTTTTTGTTAGTAACTAAGAGTAGCATAAATGTATTGGATCTGCCTAAGATTTTATCCCCAAATAAGAAAATCAGTTCATCAGGACAGACATTCATATTTCTGTCCTCATGAACAGTGAAGAATAGTGTTGGTTTCTGCTTTTTTTTTTTTTTTCTCTCTCATTTAACAGACCAGATACAGAAATTACCCAGCCTTCCCCAACAGTCTCTAGGTTCACCAAGGGCTGTCTCAGGAGAAGGGCCACAGGTCTCCGTTAACACAGACTCAGACCAGTTTAGTTGAAATATTTAGTTACAGCTTAATGGCTACAATCACAAAGAATACTGAGTTTTTACATCACACACTATTTACTTGAATAATGCTACTGTACTGAACTCAGTAAATTCTTTGATAACTTACACCATATAGAAAAAGTATTTTGACTGAGTGAGGCAGGATAATAATTTTTGATCTCTGATCCTTGATGTCATGGAAAGAGCATTCTTATACTAGGTCTAGAACTGGGTCTTCCACTATCCACACAGGGTACAACATTTTGCCTTTTTGAGCCTCAGCTTCATGTGTGTAAACTGGTAACAGAAGAGTCCATCCTACCTACTTCATCGTATTACAGGAACAACAAATAGCCTAATGGTCATGAAAATCTATTTCTACATTATAATCTCTCTATATAATAAAGTATTATTAGTTATTGAGCATTCATATGTATTCTATAACAGGTTATAAATTTTTAGAGAAATCTAATACACTGTTCTTAACTTCTGGAAGAACACATTAAAAACTCTTGACAATAGGGTGGCACCTGTGGCTCAGTGAGTAGGGCACCGGCCCCATATACCAAGGGTGGTGGGTTCTAACCCGGCTCCCGCCAAACTGCAACAAAAAAAATAGCTGGGCATTGTGATGGGCACCTGTAGTCCCAGCTACTCGGGAGGCTGAGGCAAGAGAATTGCCTAAGCCCAGGAGTTGGAGGTTGCTGTGAGCTGTGATGCTACGGCACTCTACAGAGGGCGACAAAGTGAGACTCTGTCTCTACAAAAAAAAAAAAAAAAAAAAACTCTTGGCAATAATTGCACCTAGGTAGAGACTTGATGAGAGTGAGGGGTAAGAGGGATTCTTATAGTTCACTCTATTTTTTTTTTTTTTTTTGGTATCTCTTGAATTAATACCATTTATACATTCTGTATTCTGACCAATGCAATTTACTAACCATTTGATGAGTTGAAGAAAGAAGATATATTTATTCTTAATAACAAGTTGAACACAATCTTTCTGTAAGAGGGTCTTTAATGCTTCAGGTTTAAAAGAGCCTATAATGCTGTTGATGCAACCAGCCCAGGGCTTGGCATGTAGGAGGTATTCAAAAAGTGGTAGTGCTCTTTGCCTTGAGGTCATCATATAACCGCCAAATCCCAGTGAATGAGGTATATATAAGGATATAGTTCATGGGATGCTGGATATTAGAAATTTTATTGGATTTTACCAGGATGTTGGACTCAGACAGCAAGTGGAAAATGCCAGAAAGTTGACAAATCATCTGGTAAACTAGAGGAAAAGGTAAGCAGAGCCAGAAACAGGCCAGAGAGGGTGAAGAAACAGAAAAGTTCTGGAGAAAGGTAACTACACCCATTATATCATCTCACCCATTCAGTTGCTGGTGTTTCCAGAATGTCAAGCGTAGTTGGCAAATCCGAGTTATCATTCTGCTCCTCATGCTATCAAATGTTTATTCACAGATGCATCGTTTGAAATCTCATTAGTAAGACCATGGAACTTTTTTTTTTTCAAATTTGTTATTTCTCATTTTATGGTAAGGAGCAGTGAGTCCATAAATCAGAACACTTTATGGAAAGCTCTAACACCTAGCTCTAATGCCAAGACGGAGAATCTGATAGCATAGCTATTAAAAATTAAGACTTCTGAAAGACTTCCATTTCTAACAGAAGGCCCAAGGAAGCCAGACACTATGTCTCTCTTTTTGCTGTAATGTAGTTGCATCAATTCTGCTATGAATTATGAAGACAGCACCTTGAATGGCATTTACAAAGCAGGCAAAATGAAAACTAGAACTATCCCAAGAGGAAATCACTACCAAAGCTATAGTATCATTGTTAATGTTGAGCTGGCTATGGGACAATGTAAACTCTTGCTTCTCAAAGTGTGGTCCTTAAACAGCCTCATCAGCATCTCATGAGAGATTGTTCCCAGTGAAGAATCACAGACCCTCCCCAATATCTATGGAATCAGAGTCTTTATTTTGATGAGTGATTTCTGGGAACACTGAAATTTAAGAAGTGCTGATTTAAACATATCAATGTGATTAAGGTAAAAAAAGATGCTGTGGGAAAGGCAGTGTTCATTTTATCTCAGAAATGAGAAATGGTCAACTTTGCATTGTTCCTTGAGAATAAATAATTAATAATAAGCTCAATCCCCAAAAGGCTTTGAGAAAGTGGAACAATTGGGGAGCCATGAGAATTTATAGAAGGAAATAGATGAAAGAAGAAGCTCAAAGACGCAGCTCTAATTCTTGGGAAGCAATTGAATGTAAGTCCATGAAGACTGAGGACCCCCCAATTCTGTGACTTGGATAATGAGGGGCTATTGGCCGAAGAATGGAATCTACTAGCTAGAGAGTGCCAATGAAATGGAGTTTTATTTACAACCCGGGACATTTAAAACCTAAGATTTTTCTTCATGAGATTGTCTGTTTTCTGAATCAGTGATTCCATTTGACACCAAGAGTTGCTTTTATTGCTTCCCTACACCACGGGCTCTTCATTTAAAAGATTTCATCTTTCAAGTGCTCTCCATTTGTTAAGTAAGAATATTTTTCCTGCTTATATTTACTAAAGTGTTTCAGGGACATAAGGTGTGTGACCATTAGACCTGTTGCAATTCCAGTGCAATTCCAGGTAAAAGCAAAGAGACGTGGTAACTCACTTGGTGTATGAAGTTTCCCATATATGATTTTAGTTGGAATAATGCAAGGATGTACCTAAATGTGAAGAGGAGCAAGAATTAACCCGTGTGATGAAAATGTGTCAAACGGTCTATGACACTAGTGTATGGTGCCCCAGGATCACATTAATGTACACAGCTGTGATTTAATTAAAAAAAAAAAAAATCTCACCAACCAGGGTGAGATCTCCCAGGGCTGTAGGTGAGAAGACACACTAAGGACGGCAAAGGGGGGGAATAACAAGAGTTTTCCTAATGTTTCTGCTGACGAGCACTGGCATTGGTGAATTAGTCAAAGTCACCAGGTGTCACGTGCACACCTAAGAACACTCAGACCTGTCTTCACTCAGAAACAAAACAGAGACATAATAGATACCAGGAATCAGCTGGTCACATTTTATTTTGAATTCAGTAATAATAAAATAATGAAAAAAAATTCTGAGCTGTTCCTTCCAATGTGGAAAGTCCTCATCATTCTAATGGTAGGGTTCCAGGTTATAATCTATCACAATGAATGATTTCTCTTGGAAACTGCCTATATAATAAGCCAGATTTCCAGGACTCTGGCCAGCTTTATGTTACACTTTTGGAGACTTTTAAAGAGTTCTGTTATAACAGATGACGTTTCTGAGAGCAGAAACAAAGTTGTAACTCCTTTGGTTCATGGAGTTATCTCAAGCATTTAGCTCTGGGGACTTGTAGTAAGGTTTTCAATGAACAAAAAATTAAGAAATTCTTTCTTAATGGAATAACTTTTATAGGTCATGTAAACTAAATAAAAGATGGAGCTCTGTGTTGACAAGTTACAGAAAATAAGGTGGCAACTGTTATATATTAATGATTATTTGGATCCCAGCACAAAGAGAAGAAAACAATTCTTTTTAAATCTCTCTTCCATGGGTAGGTCTAGGGGCAGTTTTTTTGGATTTGAGTCATGAATTTTGTGGATTTTCATGTGCTACAACCGCGGGATGAATAGGCTACTATCGTTCAGTGTTAATAGGAATTAATACACAGTTTAGTTAGCAAGTTAGAACTGTTTCACATTAGACACGACTTTACAGCAGACAGTTTTGTAAGGAAAATGGAATGAATTGAAGTCACTTACATGAATTAAAACACCTTCTGTAGTCTCTTTGTTCCCTTGGAGCCGATGACAAACCCGGAGGCATGTGCTCCAACAAGCAGGCTGGAAAGCCGGCCCTCCTCATGCTTTTATAGTTCATACAGCAGCGCAGTTCAAATATGGTAGAGGGTATTTATTCACTTGGGAATTTGCTAACAAAGCTGAAGAACAAGCAGGTTGTAAGATGGGGTTGTGAGAAATAATATTTTTATGGCCATCTCCATGTTCTTACTGGTTCCAACTCCCACGATGGGGTCCTGGCATGTTCTCAACAGTGACAGCAAAATCACAAGAGCCCACGCCTATGTCCCAGCTCAGAAATGGCATTTCATCCCTTCCACCATATTCTCTGGGCTCAGGCATGTGGCATGGCAAGCTGAAAATGAAGGATTTGGCAGGTTTCCCCACCCATGCTGGGAGGACTCTGCAAAGTTTCATGGCAAAGAGCAGAGATACAGCTTCAAATACCCTCCTGGGCGTCTCCCTCTTCTTCCCTTTTTGCTTCATGAGTCAGATGAACTTGGCAAAGTCATTAAAAATGGAAGTCTTCCACACCTAATGGCTAGACCAGAGCAAGACTGGCCTGGAAGGAGCCTTTGAATGAAGCAGGCCTGGTGCTTCACCTCCTGCCTGTGTCATGATGTCCAGGAGAGCATCGTCAGACAGCAGCTCCAGTCCCTGCGCCCACGGCACCAAACCACCCCAGACGATTGGATAGTTTTGCTGCCATCTTCTATTCTCACAGAAAGGCGATTATTTACTTAGCAGTTTAACAAATTCTCAAACTAAATTCTATTCTAACATCTGTCCTGATTTATGGACTGTTTTCTAATTCATTTCTTAAAAGAGAGTGAAAAGGACCAGGCACAATTCTCTTCATTCAATGAAACCCACTTAATTTCTCAGAAGAAAATGTTTAAGATAAAGAAAAGTAACTCTATAAAACTACTAGCAAAAGTGAGCTAATGATTGTATGAACCAAAAATTCCCTTTCTAAGTATCATAATGTCAAAGGCAGAAACCCTACAACACATTTTTAAAAACTTAAAAATAAATAAATTAATAGGTTTGGCTATATATATATTTAAAATATTTATCTATGAAATCCTACCATAGCAATACAAAAGGCAAGAGATAAAGCAGGATATGATATTTATAATTTATGTGATAAAAATGAGTGCTATTTATTTATATTATTCATGTTATTAAAATGCCAATAGATTGAGGTTAATGGAGTAAAAACCATATGAAATTATAAGGAGACAATGAACAAGGAAAAGAAAAAAAGTTTTTTTTTCTGAGACTCCTTCAGTCACTCTGAGTAGAGTACTGTGGCATCACAGCTCACAGCAACCTCAAACTCCTAGCAATCCTCCTTCCTCAGCCTCCTGATTAGCTAGGATTAGAAGTGCTGGGCATAAGGGCCAAATGGGAGCAGAGGAAATTAAACTCTCCCTGTTTGCTGACAATATGATCTTATACTTAGAGAACCCCAAAGGTTCAACCATAAGACTCCTGGAAGTGATCAAAAAAATACAGTAATATCTTCCATTCTTGAAAAAGTATCCAATGTACTCAATCTTACTATGAAACCAATTTATAGCTTTCTTATGAAAGCTATAACCCAATTATACCCCAAAAAGAAGGGAAAGGAGGAGAGGGAGGGGTGGGGAGGGAGGCAGATGGGTGGGGAGAGAGTAATTGGTGGGACCACACCTAGGATGCATCTTACAAAGGTACATGTGAAATTTACTAGGTGTAGAATATAAATGTCTTAACACAATAATTAAGACAATGCTGTGAAGGCTATGCTAACCAGTTTGATGAAAACAGTTCAGATTGTATATAAAACCAGCACATTGTACCCCATGGTTGCATTAATGTACACAGCTATGATTTAATTAAAAAAATACAGTAATGTCTCAGGACATAAAATCAATGTCCACAAATCAGTAGCCTTTGTACATGCCATTAACAGCCAGGATGAGAAGCTAATCAAGGACACAATTGCTTCCACAGTAGCTTCACAAAAACAATAAAATACCTAGGAATATACCTAACAAAAGAGGTGAAGGACCTCTACAAAGAGAATTACATAACTCTAAGACAAGAAATAGCAGAAGATATTAACACATGGAAGAACATACCATGCTCTTGGCTAGGAATAATCACCATTGTCAAAATGTCTATACTTACCAAAGCAATCTACAGATTCAATGCAGTCCCCATTAAACTTTCAGCTTTTGGAAAAAATAATTTTTTGTTTTGTATGGAACCAGAAAAAAATCCTATATAGCCAAAGCAATTCTTAGTAACAAAAACAAAAGCTGGAGATATCACCCTACCAGACTTTAGGCTATACTACAAGACCATAGTGATCAAAACAGCATGGTATTGGCAGAAAAATAGAGACATTGACATTTGGAACCAAATAGAAAACCATGAGATGAAACTAACATCTTATAGTCACCTAGTATTTGATAAACCAAACAAGAGCAGTCACTGGGAGAAAGAATTCCTATTCAATAAATGGTTTTGAGAGAACTGGATAATCACATGTAAAAGACTGAAACTGGACCTGCACCTCTCACAGCATACAAAAAAGATGAATAAAAAAATTAGATCTACGGCATGAAACAATAAAAATCCTTTTAAGAAGCGTGGGGGGTGTGGTGGCTTCACCTGTAATCCCAGCACTCTGGGAGGCTGAGCTCACAGATTTGAGACCACCCTGAGCCAGAATGAGACCCCACCTCTAAAAATAGCCAGGTGTTGTGGTAGTCACCTATAGTCCCTGCAACTCAGGAGGCTGAGATGAGAGAATTGCTTGAGCCCAAGAGTTTGAGGCTGCTGTGAGCTATCGTGCCACTGCACTCTACTGGGGGCAAAAAATTAAGACTCTGTCTAAAAAAAAAAAAAAAAAAAGAAAGAAAGAAAAAAAAAGAAAAAGAAAGAAAAGAAAGGAATAGAAAAAGAAAAAAGTGTAGGGAAAACACTTGAATATTTTGGCTTGGGGAAAAATTTTATAAAGAATACTTCAGTGGGAACAACAAAAATAAACAAATAGGAGTTAATTAAACTGAAAAGCTTCCGTACAGCTAAGAAACAATAACCAAAGCAAATGGGCAACCTTCAGAATCAGAAAAGATATTTGCATATTATGAATTAGACAAAAGCTTGATTCTACACCTATAATTGGACCTGTAGAGAACTCAAAATAATCAACAAAAAAAGATCCAACAATCCCAGATGTCACTGGGCAAGAGACATGAATAGAAACTTCTCTAAAGAAGACAGACAAATGACTAAAAAACATAAGAAAAAATTCTCATTGTCCCTAACCATCAGAGAAATGTAAGTCAAAACCACTCTGAGATACCACCTAACCCCAGTGAGAATGGCCCACATCACAAAATCTCAAAACTGTGATGCTAAGTGGATGTGGAGAGAGGGAACACTTTTACACTGCTGGTGGGACTGCAGACTAATACAGCCTTTTTGGAAGGGAGTATGGAGAAACCTCAAAGAACTCAAATTAGACCTCCTATTTTGATCCTGCAATCCCATTATTAGGCATCTACCCAGAAGAGAAAAAAGTCCTTTTATCATAAGGACACTTGCACTAGACCATTTATTGCAGCTAAATTTACAATCACCAAAATGTGGAAACAACCTAAATGCCCACCAACCCAGGAATGGATTAACAAGCTGTGGTATATGAATACCATGGAATATTACTCAGCCACCAAAAAAGATAGAGACTTTACATTTTTGAATTAACCTGGATTGAAGTGGAACACATTCTTCTTAGTAAAGCATCACAAGAATGGAGAAGCAATAATACAGTGTACTCAACTCTGATATGAAGGCAGCAGGTAAGCTAATACAGGGTGGGGAGAGGGGATGAGAGAAGGGCGTGGAGGGTCACGGTGTACCACGCATCTTTTAGGGGAGGGACACAATTATAAGAGGGGTTTTAATCAATGTGATCAGTGTAACCTAATTCTTTGTACCCTCAAGGAATCCTAAACAATAAAAAATAAAAACAAATGTTAAATTAAAAAAATAATAATAAATAAACATTCAAAAGTCTCCAAGCTCATGAAAAAAGTGTTGAATGATTATTTCTGGGTGACAGAATGATATAAAATTGTAGAACTTTTCTCTTGTGTTCCTCTGGGTTTCCAAGTTTCATTTACTGAGCATGTATCAGATTTGTGTTTATAAAATATTAAATTTTTGAAAGAAAGGGGTATTTAAAATTATGAAGCACAGATGCTCAATATGTTTATTAAAATGTTGGGGTGGCACATAGCCCACCACTAATCAAAAAACCAGCTTTGAATTATACATTCCTTTAAAGAAATTTATATAAAACTAGCAGAATTCCACATTCATGACCATCATCTATCACTCTCCTCCTGCAATTTTTCAAAATAATTGTCAAAACTTTAATCTCTTTTCCACTTGTGTCCTGTTTATTTATTTATATTGTAAAATCACCTTTTTCTTTTTTGCACACCATACTTCACGTTTCACCCCTGATATTCCAAGGTGACATTAAAATGAGAACTTTTCATTGGTCTGCATTATTGTTAAGAAGCAGCTGTGGATTCCTCAGTAGTTAGGGTGCTGGCCACATATACCAGGGCTAGTGGGTTCAATCGTGGCCCCAGCCTGCTAAACAATAATGACAACAACAAAAAGTAGACAGGCATTGTGGTGGGTGCCTGTGGTCCCAGCTACTTAGGAGGCTAAGGCAAGAGACTTTCTTAAGGCTAATCCCAAGAGTTTGAGGTTGCCCTGAGCTGTGACTCCACAGCACTCTACCAATGGCCAAATAGTGAGACTCCGTCTCAAAAAAAAAAAAAAAAAAAGTAGCAGTGTGAGAGGGTGATGAGAGCACTCAATGTCACAGCTCTTCTTTCTCTTCTCCTACTGGTGCGATCTGGCAGGAACAAAATAAAATAAGCAAGAATAAAAACTCAAAGGACCACCATACCAGGGTGAGAGTGCACTGGAGGGGAGCTGGGAAAGTGTGAGGGAAGAGAAGTTCAGAGCAGTGAGCTGGCTTGGAAATGACAATGGAGGTTCTCTGGGAGGGGACACGTTGGCTCACCCACTTATGTGACATGTCCATGGCATCAGGGTACACGCTGCTCACCGTTATTGCTCAGAATATTTCAAACACTGCTGGTTGTCATGCCAGAAGGAAAAAGAGAAAGGTCCCACACTAGCAGTTAAATGCTCTGGGAAAGAACTGGTGCACAGCATTTCTCCTCGTAATCCATATTGCCTAGAACTATTGACATGTATGACCCCACCCTCCTTACTTCATAGCCTGCAAAGGAAAAGACCTAGAAATACTTTCAGACAGCACCGATATCTACAACAGGTGTGGACTGGGCTGACTTGATAAGCCCAGGCCAGCTGAACACAACACCCAAATCCCCCATTTGTAATATCCCTGATTGTCTGCCTGGTGCCTGCAGTGGTCTCTCTTGCCTCCGCCAGCCACCAACATAAAGTAAATGCAAAAGAGAAGCCCACTGACCCAGGAGAAGAGGATCAGGGTGCCAATCTCAGCCAGCCACATGGTCACAGGCTGTGATTTCCTTATCAACAAAATAAAATTCCTAACCTCTCTGCCTGCTCTATCCTACATTAATCCTTTAGGGATAGGAACTTGTGCTCTAGTTTGCCAGATTCTAGGAAGGGAGAAAGGCTATGCCCCACTTGAAGTCTGAAGCTTGGTCTTTCTCTTCTCAGCTTAGGTGCGGTGCAGGTGCAAAGGGCCGCTGCCCGCTGGTCCTCCCAACCCCACGCCCTGGTGGCAACTGCTCCACCCCAAGGCTTGTTAGTACAAATGAACGAGACCCTATCTCTAAAATAGAAAGAAAGATTCAGAGTGAAAAGTCAGTACACACAGCATGATTTCGAGTTTTTATCAAGAGCTTAAAAACAAAAAAAGATAAGGCAGGAAAGCAAGCAGTTGCCAGAGGAGGGGAAGGAAGGGGCAGGGGACACGCACTCCACCTGCAGCCCCTGGTTCAGCTGCTGCGTTGGTCAAGCTAGACGGCTGAACTGAGCAGAGTTTGATGATGTTTTTGTGTTTTCTTTCTTTTTTTTTTCCTGTATTACATTAACCAATTTTTATTTCACCAAAGCAAACAATTATTTTACCAGTTATTTTACCAATAACCCTAATCATCATGGTCTTGGTCTAGCCTTGGTTGATTTTTGGCTATTTGGTTTGGAAATACCTTTTGTCATTGATTGTATATTTTTGAAGCATTTCTCAGCATCAACTATGTCAGGCCCTAAGGATGCAAAGATCAACACAGTGTGATGCTGCCTTCAAGGATCCTGTCATGGTCTTGGAGAAGCAAGCAGTGAAAAGACTAGTCAACAAACTGCACGGCCTCAAAATGGAGTTAGCGACATGACCCTGCGACCTCTGGGTGCTGTTAGACTTGTGAGGTGCCCATCCCAGCCCAACCTCCCTTCTGCCCAGCATGTTTTATATTTCTTTCTTTAACTATCTCCCAGGCAACATGGCCACTCCTTTTTCTGTCCCTCCAGCAGCCCCATTTCCACGCCTTCTCAGCTGACCATCCGCTTCTCCACTTTCTCCAACAGCATTTACCCAAATCCTGTTGGGACTCAGCCAGCAACAGCCTCAAGACTAGGCCCCTGCTATGCGTGGAGCACGGGCTCCCCTTTAACCAGAAAGATGTTTTCAACTAGAATCTCCCCTGACAATACACAAGGGTTTAAATTAAGGGTAAAGTTGCATTTTCAAATTGCAAAAGTTTTTGCCAATATTTAAAATGTTAGGAAAAAATCGGTCAAGAGGTTTTCTTTAAGTGTCAGGTTTTGCCTTCTGAAATTAGATGTGTGTGCTACACGTGATGCTGCCTCATATGTGGATGTCACCATTCCAAGAGCCCACCGATGGGGCCTTTTATTTCCCCCTGGTGTGAGCAGTACACTGTGGGGGTGGGATAGGCAGCAGTTCCTAATTAGGGATAGGACCCTCACCATATGCTCTGACTCCCTGGGTCTCAGTAAAGGAAGATGGTGCTAGCTTCACCCACAACTGATCCCAGGGACTTCATGTCTCCAGGCTGAGATTCTTGGATAATGCATTCCTGTCCAAATCATCTTTTTATTATCAGTTGGGGGGAGGGGAGCAGAGATGGGAAAAGTAGAATTCTCTATATCTTTAATTTTGTAGGCAAATTTGAACACTAAACTATGCTTTCTAAGGCAATGTTTAGAGCATTGTACGTCCTGTACATATGAATGGGCTGCAGGACAAGTGGACAGCAATGTGGGGCCATGTTCAAGGCAGGCACGGGGCAAAGAGTTGCCTCCACTGAACTGTAGAATGAAGGGTCCATCCTCTCAGGTAGGGATTAGAATTATTTTTATGCCAAAGACTATAATCCTCTGATTTCTGTGATATATTCTTTTTGTCCTTAATATGTTAATATGTGCTAAGTGCTACCCAAAGAGGAATGAGTGTCTCCTATGCATGCATGCACAAGTGCACCTGTGTGAGTGTGTGTGTGAGTGGGTAGGTTCTGAACATACGAAGATGCAGAGATTGAAAAATCATTCTGTGGTATTCAAGAGTTTGAGGTCTAGGCATTTTTTTTCTTTCCTCTTTTTTTAGTGAGTGTGTATGCATATGGGGATGAGGGCTGAAGAATTAACAAAAGCTTCATCTAACTGCCAATTTGTTTAGTCAACTTGAAGGTAATTCATGGTGAGGCCTGATTTCACATTTGCTTGGGGTTGCTGTACTTTTTATTTCCACTGAGTTTTTCATTGCAGTAGGGGGTGGAGGCATTGACACCCTTTAGTGAACCAGTTCAAAGAGTAAATGAACCAGAGTGGGAATGGTGGTGAATTGAGAAATAAATCACATAAGAGACACAGATTACATGAAAGACAAAGAGATGGGACTGGAAGGTCTGCTGCAGCTGATGACTTCAGCCAGCACCGCCTGACCGACCAAGAAAACAGTTTCATTTATATAGAACCTGAACAAGGTTGCCTTTTTTTTTTTTTTTTTTTAATTTATTAAATCATAACTGCATACATTGATATGATTATGGGGCATCATACACTAGCTTCACAGAGCATTTGACACATTTTCATCGCAATAGCTAACATAGCCTTCCTGGCATTTTCCCAGTTACCGTGCCAAGACATTTACATTCCACATTTACTAATTTTCACATATATACTTGTTAGATGCCCCTCAGGTGTAATAACAAGGTTGCTTTTTATTTACACTGTTGGAAATCAGCAAGGAAAGCCAGTGAAAATATTTTCATTTTACAAAGTTGAGGGGAAGTAACCAAATAAGTAAAAGGAGTTTTATCATAAATGATTTTCTTAATGATGAGAATAAACTTTAGGGAGAAAAGGCTGCGTGTTTTCAGGCAAAAGATAGGAAAATATACAGACGCTACGTGCCTTCCGGCAGAGGGAGAAAGGAGAAAGGACTTTTGTTGTTTTAGGAAGGGAGAAGCAGCAGTTGGAGGTAGTTTATTAACCACACCTCTGGTCTGTATCCGGATTACACAGCGCTCAGCAGTTCAGGGTCCCACCTGTGAAGGGCAGCTTCCTACACTCTCGCCTGGCTCCCACCCACACTCCACAGTGCCCAGCAGTTTGGGGTCCCACCTGTGAAGGGCAGCTTCCTACACTCACGCCTGGCTCCCAACCACACTCCACAGTGCCCAGCAGTTTGGGGTCCCACCTGTGAAG
>CAUYPK010142900.1:0-10633 GCA_963574355.1 Loris lydekkerianus
CCCTTGCTGGCTCTCTGTGTCCTCAAAGGGATGATTGTAGGCAGGTCCCACCGGCCAGAGATGTCTGGAGTCTTGTCTCCCCAGATTCGCCAGGCCCAGTTACAGGGAAGCTGTTACTCAGCTGCCATCTTTAATCCGAGACCTTCCTTTTTTTTTTTAAAGCTAGTATTCATAATAAAAGCTTTAAAAACTATTGCATATTTTTAGAACTTATGTTAGTCATCAGATTTGTGCCTGCATTGTCTTCTGTCATATTGTTATAAATGTAAATACAGAAGGGTGTGGTGTTTGAATCCACCACTTACGATGTCAGTTCACATTCTACATTTCTTCCCATGTGACACAAAATATCTTCCCTGGATATGACAGTATATTTGTTACTCCCATGGTACAAACAGAATGATTGTCAATTAGCAATATTTAAAAGTTACTGAAAGTGACGGGGAACTACTCAAATCACATAAAAAGTTTTCAGCTGGAACATATTCTTCTTAGCAAAATATTTCAAGAATGGAAGAAAAAGTATCCAATGTATTCAGCCCTACTATGAAACCAATTTAAGCTATAACCCAATTATAGCCCATGAAGAAGGGGAAAGAGGAGAGGAAGGGGAGGGGAGGGAGGATGATGGGTGAAGGGAGAGTAATTGGTGGGACCACACCTACGGTGCATTTTACGAGGGTACATGTCAAATTTACTAAGTGTAGAATATAAATGTCTTAACATAATAACTAAGAAAATGCAGTGAAGGCTATGTTAACCAGTTTGATGAAAATATTTCAAATTGTACCCCATGATTGCATTATTGCACACACTATAATTTAATTTAAAAAAAAATTTTTTTTAAGTTTTCACAGATAAGGATCTGGCAGAATTAGGCTTGTAAATATTTGAATATCACTGAGATGTTTTGGGAAGAGTTGACTGCTCTCTATTACTTAAGCCTAATGACCCTATTGACGAAAGTGCTGCCAAAATCAAAAGTGGAAGGAAGGACTTCATATCACGCTCCCCTGCAATTTCATCAACCAAATATGTAGCATCTAAATGCAAACTCTTGATTTTATTTTTTGGCTTGTTCTAAGATTTGGTACAGACTTATAACCATAATCAAAATTGTGTCAAATATTAGGCTAAACATGTGAGCTACCATTTTTTGTACATAAAACAAGTGAAGCTTAACTTAATATAAGATCAATTAAGGTTCTTTTCTTAGTTGGTTTTATTTCTGATGATAAAGTCCTAATAGCATAATTTGGTTCTGGTTCCAGTTTCAAATGGACTCACTTTAAGTGAATATTTTTTCAGTAGCAACTATCTTTGATTATTTTATCTGTATTTAGGATCACAACAGCATTGGGAGACCAGAAGCAGAACCCACCAATTTCTTGCGACATTGCTTTAATGAAGAAAAGTCATTCTGACATCCAAATGTTGAATTGGAAATTAACTTTTGCACTTGATCTTTTTTTTTTTTTTTTTTTTTTTTTGCTCACAGCATGCTGAAGAACTGTGACTATGACAGACTATGAATGTTTTCAAAAGAAATACAACAGAAACTGAATATCCAAGTAATTGTAGATTTTTTCAAAATCACTTTCCTGGGAGTTTATACAGACATTTTAGTGATAAGGTCACTTGTAATGGTCGATGGGTCTCCTCTGGAATTGCTTTGAAATTCTGCTGCAATAACCCTTTCTACTCTTTTTCAAAGTGGTAAATATTCATCCACTGAAGATGGGGCTGGGTTTAATAAACAAATAAGTAGGCTTGGCGCTTGTAGCTCAAGCGGCTAAGGCACCAGCCACATACACCAGAGCTGGCAGGTTCAAATCCAGCCCGGGCCTGCCAAACAACAATGAGAACTACAACCAAAAAATAGTCGGGCATTGTGGTGGGCGCCTGAAGTCCCAGCTACTTGGGAGGCTGAGGCAAGAGAATCACTTAAACCCAAGAGTTTGAGGTTGCTGTGAGCTATGACACCACGGCACTCTACCCAGGGCGACAGCTTCAGGCTCTGTCTCAAAAAAATAAAAATAAAAATAAATGAGTAAATAAGCAAGGCAATATATCTGAGGGCACAGGCAAGAAATGAGATTGTGTTCTTATCTGGCCATATCTTCCTTGTGACTGCACCATCCCTGCAGCTCCTATGTACCATTATACTGACTTTTGTTTTTAAGGAAATTTCATTCCCTCTTTAGGAATTGGCAAAAGGTTAGGCACATGGGAACTGTCCAGTACTTGCTGAATATTAGATACTTGAGTAACAACCTGACTCTCTTTAGAATGGTTACTCACGTATGCAGTGAAAGTGGAATGGCTCATAGTTGGGGAAAAAGGAAGTGGAAAACAGCTCTTCTTCCTACATAATTTTATTTATTAAGCCTGTCACTTTATTCCATCTCAGGATTTTTTGCTGGTTAAATATTTCTAAGCGGCTCCAGGCATCAGTTTCCCAGAAGAGTCCTGATCAACTTCTGAGAGCAGCAGTTGCCTTATTTTGATTAATCTGTTTAAAATTATTCCATTTTCTTTGAAGAATGTTGATTCATAAAATCAGTATTTACTCATTCTTGAGGATACTAAGAATGCGGATAAGTCAGGGGTTCTCAACCTATGGGTCACAACCCACAGGAACTGTATTAAAGGGTCTCAGCATTTAGGAAGGCTGAGAACCACGGGGATAGGTGAGCTGGTCAGTATTTTATGGTTGTGCCAAGAAAGAAAACATTTTTCTATGCACAGTTGTGTCATTTGCATCAAAAAACAAGAAAAAGGAACATTATTATGAAGGATCTAAGTGTGATGTCCACAGAATGTCTAGTTCCTAGTTTCAAGTTGTTGTCTGGCAGTTTTGTCTGAAATCCAACAGCAAAGTTGGTAAAAGGGTGAAACAAAGTGACATATCATTTTGTGAATCTGTAAGGATCCTCAACAATAATCTGACACAACTCATATAATAAAGAGAGAAAGACCTGCAGACATTTCCCTGCGCAGCGCAGTGGTTCAGAACATGGCTCTGGAACCAAAGCACGACTCTGCCTCTAACCAGCTGTGTGACCCTGGGCAGGATTTGTGTGTGTGTGTTTGTTTTTGTTTGTTTGTTTTGTTTTGAGACCTAATCTCAAGCTGTAGCCTTGGGTAGAGTGTCATGGTGTCACAGCTCACAGAAACCTCAAACTCTTGGGCTTCAGCAATTCTCTTGCCTCAGCCTCCCAAGTAGCTGGGACTACAGGCGCCCGCCACAACGCCCAGCTTTTTTTGGTTGCAGTTGTCATTGTTGCTTAGTAGGACTGGGCTGGGTTCGAACCTGACACTCTAGGTGTATGTGGCTGGCGCCCTACTCACTGAGCTACAGGCACTGCCTGGGCAGGGGTTTCATCTCCCTTCCTTCTGCTTTAGTTGCCTCACTCCTGAGGTTGTAACAATGAAATGAATTAAACTCACAAAGTGCTTACCATATAGAAATAATGATGTCATTTATTCTTATCATTACTATTTCTATTGTTCCCAGGTCACACAGCCAGTTTCAGGGTTTCCTGAAACAATAATTTATTAGGCACCTCCTTTTGTCCAACACTATTCTAGGTCCTGGGTAGACATCAACAGACAAAACCAACATAGATTCCTGCTCCTGGGGACCTTCCATTTTAGTAAGGAGAATCAGACAATAAGTTATAAACCTGATAGTAAGAGAATTTTTTGGTAAATTAGAAGATGATTAGCACAATGGGTAAAAGAATAATTAGGAGCAGGAAGGGTGAAGATCTGGAATTCTGGGGACCCTGAGTGATGGACGGAGAACGTGGTAATAAAAGATCAAGTGATCAGGCAAGCGCCTGTAGTCCAGTGGTTACGGTGCCAGCCACATACACCAAGGCTGGTGGGTTCGAACCAGGCCTGGGCCAGCTAAATAACAATGACAACTGTAACAACAACAAAAAAAATAGCTGGGCCTTGTGATGGGCACCTGTAGTCCCAGCTACTTGGGAGGCTGAGGCAAGAGAATCACTTTAGCCTAAGAGTTTGAGGTTGCTGTGAGCTGTGACACCACTGCACTCTACCAAGGGTGACATAGTATGACTGTCTTAAAAAAAAAAAATCAAGTGATCAGAATAGAAGAATAGATCTCATTGAGAGGGTGATGTTTGAGTTCAGACGTAGAGGAAAAGAAGAGCATCATGAAGCTGTCTGAAGGAAGAAGATTCTGGGTTGGGAAGCGTTGGTGGAAGGGCCTTACGGTGCTAGCCTGACTGGTATGCACAAAGAACAGCAAGTTGGGGGTGGCGTCTGTGGCTCAAAGGAGTAGGGCACCGGCCCCATATGCCGGAGGTGGCAGGTTCAAACCCAGCCCAGGCCAAAAACTGCAAAAAAAAAAAAAAAAAAAAAAAAAAAAAGGCAGCAAGATGGAAAACCTAGCTGGAGCAAGGTGAACATAAGAGAGAAAATAAGAGGTGAGGAAAAAGAGGTAACAGGAGGTGACGTCATGAAGGAGCTTTGAAAGCCTTAGAAAGGAGGATGGTTTTTACCCTACCTGAAATATGGACTCAGTGCAAAAGCTAAGAGCAGTGGAATTTCCTGATAGGACTTGTGTTTTTAAAGGATCCCTCAGGCTGCTATGCTAAGAAGAGACCGAAGGGAAGTAGAATCAGGAAAGCTGTTTAGGAGACCATTGCAGTCACTAGAACCAGGGCAGTACCAGCAGAGATCATGACAAATGGCCAGACTTAGGATAGACCTTGAACAGGTGACAGATGAGATGTGAAGGGTGAAGGGGAGAGGAGCCCAGGTTTCTGGCCTGGACTACAGGAAGACTGGACCTGCTATTAACTGAAACAAGGAAGGCAGTGATTAGAGAAGCTTTAGGGGGTGAGGAAGATCAGTTGTTTCACGATTCTTATTCTTACCCTTATTTCTGTATAGGTAGGGTCTCTTTCAAGATTTTCTTTGTTTTTGGTTTTCTGCAGTTTGAATATGATATGCCTAGGTGCAAGAGTTTTGTTTTTTTAATTTAGTATTCAGTGTTCTCTAAGCTTCCTGGATCTAGAGTTTGATGTTTGTCATTAATTTTGGAATGTTCTTGGCCATTATTACTCCAAATACTTATTTTACTCCATTTTTTTTCTTCCTCTGGTATTCTAATTTTATGTCTTAACTTACCTGCAAGTTCACTGATTTCTTCCCTGGATATTTCTAGCCACTGGATGCATAGAAATTATTTCTCATTTCTGTTGAGAGAGGAGACTCTGAAAAAGTAAAGTGTAAAAGAACAGAGGTTTTCTCAAGGAGACTCCACCAATACACCTGTAAGTTCCTCCCCGTGGTGACTCAGCACTTAAGAATTTGTAAAAAATGTAACCCCCTGGGACTTGGAGGCTGCCACTTACTTCTGCTTCTATGAAAGCCCACTATTCTGTAAAAGCCAGAGCTGGCATCTCCAGTTTGATTCAAACTGACCATTGAGAAAGTACCCATGGGCCCGAACTTCTTTTTTTATTTTTATTTTTTGAAACAGAGTCTCGAGCTGTCACCCTGGATAGAGTGCCATAGCATCATAGCTCACAGCAACCTCCAACTCTTGGGCTCAAGTGATCCTCTTGCCTCAGTTTTTCTATCTTTAGTAAAGACAGGGTCTTGCTTTTTTGCTCAGGCTGGTCTTGAACTTGTGAGCTCCGGCAATCCACCCACCTCGGCCTCCCAGAATGCTAGGGTTACAGGTGTTAGCCATCATGCCCGGCCTGTAAGTTTTTTCTTAAAGACAAGAGATTGTATTGAGTAATAGGAACTGAGGTAAGCAGTCTTCAGTGAGTGTTGTTCAAGTGCCAGAGGCTCCTCTTTCTGGCCTGTAACCTTGGGAGATGCTTCCTCTTGCGTGGCACTACTTGTCTCCTTTTAATGGAACAGGAAAGATACAGGGGTCTGGCATGAGAGAAATGCCCTTGTCCTTGGGAGTTCTGGAACAAGCCTCTGAGAAAGTCTTCTTCCCTGTGAGAGAGGATACCCAAGAAAAGTGAGATCTGAAAGAGCAAAAGGCTTCTCCAGGAGCCCAAGGATACTCCTCCCTGTGGTGATTCAGCTCTTAGGAATTTGTAGAGACTTAACTTCCTGGGACCTTGAAGGTAGCACTTGCTTCCGCTTCTGTAAAAGCCCAGCCACCTTCTCCAGCTCTTTTCAAAGAGACCAGTGAGAAAGGTGCCTATGGACAAGGGGCCCTATAGAAGGGAAAGGATGGAGCCAGTTGGGGAGCTTGCCCAGTTGTGGTCTTTAGCCCACCGTGACTCTGCCAGCTGAAATGAAGCCCCATGATTCTTTCTCTCCTGCTGGGCCTAGATTCCTGCTACTCCTGGACAGCAGCCTTTGTTATGAAGAAAGCTCTGGCTTTTCTTTGTAACAAGAGGTTATTCTCCAGGGGGGAGGGAAAGACTTTCACTTGGTTTACTCTTCTCCTCCCCGTGCCAGAGCCGGTGGGGGGATCTTTCAGGACCTTTACTGGGAGAACCTGCTGGGGTTTCTAGTGATTAAGTGCCATAACATGTGGGTTCCAACCCCATAAGGCTGTGGGCCCCAGGAGTTTCTCTCCCTCATGCCAGTCCACACTCAGCCTCCAGCAATTTGTTAAAATGACCAGTTTATGGCTCCAGTGGCTTCTGCCCCAGGGAAGCAGATATTTTCTGTGACTTTCTAGATTTGCCTGTGTTTCCAGATTGTGGGATGGCGGTTAGCCCTGTCAACTTCATTTTCTGATGGCTTGAGAAAAGTTGTTGATTTTCAGTTTGTCCAGTTTCTCTTGTTAAAGAATGAGGACTTCCAAGTTCTTCACATGTTGGGGCTGAAATTGGAAGCCTTAGGAGTTCATGTTCAGGCATGTTGACTTTGAAGTGTCCATAAGATGCTTTTTTCTACTTTGTGTGTGGTTCATGGGCCTGCGGTATTGGCATTATCTGAGAGCCAGTGCAGAAATGCCGAATTTCAGACCTAACCCTTGAGGTCTGACCTTCACCCGAGTACTGAAACAAGTTCAGTACTTGCTTCCAAGGCTAAATCAGTGAGAATGAAGAATGAGGACATGGAAGAAAAGGAAAGAGAAGTTTATTAATTCACTGGCAAATGAAAGAGTAGCAGACTGGCATCTCAAAAGACCACCATCCTGGCTTTAAGGGGAATTTTCCCTGGTTGGACGTGGGTCTATGTGACCTGTGTCACATGTCATGGCTTCAGGCTATCATTAACTATAAAGGTGGTTTTGACCTTGTCTCTGATGATGACCTTGTGACCGTTCTAAGGACAATTCAGTTTTGTCAGCTCCTGTGGCTTAGGATACTAGAAACTGACAGAAAAGAACATTCTCCTGCCCCTTTGATTACTGGCCTTGGGAAGGAATACAGGTTTTCATTCCCCAAGGATGTTTTAAAGAGATAACTCATAAAACATTGTGTTGCTCCTTTTCAGACCTTTTCCTCTATTACAACCCCAATTACACACATAAATCCAATTTGTATTTTAAAACAACCCCAAATGACTTGCCTATGCATAAATATTTGAGAAGTGCTGTATTGAACAACTTAGTGGAGATATTGAGTACAACATTATACTTAATAAATACTGGAGTCTGGAGTTAGGCAGAGAGCTCCAAGCTGGAGAGACAAATGTGTTGATGGTATTTTAAGCCATGAAGCAGCCGCGTCATGGACTTTAGTATGAAGCACTCCAGCTAAACCCCCGGAACACACCTGTAGCTGAACACATTATTGCTCGTTGCATTGAGAGGGAACATACACAATGGAGAAGCTCAGGGAATCCCAGGAGAAGGGCGATGAAAAGGACTTGTTATGGGATTTGGGTTGATGATTAGATGACTGGGGAGGCTTATTTAAGGGAGCAGAGCTTTGCTCTGGATGGGATGCAATGAGGAGGTGGGGGTAACTCTATAACTGGGTTTCTTTATAAATCTAATCTGTAAGATAAGAGGAATGAGGCAAAGCTAATTCTGTAATTGGTTAAGAAGCAGCAGTAAGTTATAGCCCCGGAATACGTGATTATTTTTGAGTTTTGGACAATGTTCAGTCAAATTTGGGAGTGATACTGTTTTGTCTTGTCCAAGAGGAGGACATAGGGCCTAGTGATGAGTGCCAGGCCAGCTTCCAGATGTCAGGGGTTGCTTTTCTTATTGGCCCTCAATATTTTCTCACCTCTTCTATGCCTTCTTTTGTGAGCCTCCAGTCCTTCATGGAGTCTACCTACTTATTATCAATGGGTGTAATTTATGTATCTTAACCCGCGAAGGACTTGGGGTTCCAGCCCAAGGGGATATATCTGCCCCAGCTACTATCCGTTCTACGTATTTAAACTTTTATAATCTAGTTTTACACAGAAAAACCTAGATTATTAGACAAGGAGTTTAGTAGTAAGAGCATCTACTGGGCTTTAAGGCCTTTCTTTAAATTGTAGCAGAAACAGTTGCTTTGACAAGTTGTTTAAAACTCCCAAGTTTCAGTTTCCTCATCGATAAAAGAGTTTAATAAACTTCCTTTTCAAAGTTGCTGATGCAATTAGAGCCAGTGTTTTAGAAAACGGCTAAGGAAGAACTGGCTTTCAACAAAAGGTGGTTTTTGCTAGAAGCAATAAAAACAATGGAAATAGCAGTTACTGACATCACCCACATTGTCCTTAAACTCTCCACCTTGCCCCTACACCACTTCAATCCCATTTTTCTGCCTTGTTGGAAGATATAATTTAAGCCATATGTACTGAGAAAACCTCCGCTTTCACTGATGCTAGAGAAATGTACACACACTTTTGAAGCCAATGCTGTTACAGGTAGCATGGAAGGAATGTTTGACATGGGATCCAGTGATCTGCAGTTGGTGCTAAAAAACACATATACATTTTAAAAAAGGAAAAAATCATATTATAATTGTAATACTTGTAGGATAGTATTTAGAAATAAACATATCCTACATCAAGCACACAAAGTGAATTCAGTGTGAGTTTAAAATGCTTTTCTTCCAGAGGCTTAAGGGACCTGGACCTCCCTGGGACACACACAAGTTGTTGGCTTGCCTGAAGTTAAAAATTCCACAGGCCCATTCTCTGAAGCTGTGCACCCTGTGAAGCCTGAGATCAAAGGGCATGCCACCCTTCCTCAGAGATATGGGCCAGAGGGTTGATGTATGTTAACATATTGTCAGAGGTCTATAGGTGCTCTGCCCTGAGGGAAAGGCACAGTCATTACTTCATACTGAATAAACTGAGTGAACACTTGAAGATATTCTTCCATTAACTCTGTTCCCCTGTGGCTACTTTCTTCTTTGTGATCTTTATTTAGATACCTACTCAGAAATTAGTCAGTGTTTAGAAGAAGTTTACTACAGAAGTGATTGTGTTGATATGATAACAAAATATTTCCTTTCAAGTTAATTTCAGATAGGTAAAATAAGATAATGCTGAAACTAACAGATGATAGATTAAGTGTATACATAACTAGAAAAGTATAAAATCAAAACCCTGAATAAAGATTTTTGCTACACGCCATCCCATCTTGTGTAGTCTATTTCTTGACTTAATAATAACAGGAGGGAGTTTACACCCACGGCAAAGCTGTTGTTCATTTGCTTCTCTGGTCACGCAACAACACTCAATATTTTCTAATAACAAAAGAAGAATACAAGTCATGTTTGACTTCCATAATTACAAGAGGTACTCAAAGCATATAAAACTATTATATATAATACATAGATAACACCTCCTATAATGTGTACACTTGACTACTGGGACCATAACTTGGAAATGCAAATCCTACAGCAACTTTGACTTTCTGAGCTTTTGATTCCTCATCTACAGGAATGTAGATGTAAGCAGACAGAAAGGGAAGAGTGTTGGGAAAATTACACAAAGTAATAATTTTCATTTATAAGATGTTTTATATTTTGTAAAGCTTTTTACAAATATAAGAAGCCATTATCATTAGGCACATTTTCTTTTTTTTTTTTTTTTTTTTTGATTAAGTCATAGCTGTGTACCTTGATATGAACATGGGGCATCATACACTAGTTTCACAGACCAGTTGACACGTTTATATCACAGTGGTTAACATAGCCTTCCTGGCAATTTCACAGTTATTGTGTTAAGACATTTACATTCCACATTTACTAAGTTTCACAAATACCCTTGTAAGATGCACCACAAGTGTATTCTCACCAATTCCCCTCCTTCCACCTACCTCACTCCTCCCTCCCCTCCCTTTCCCCCTTTCCCCTATTCCTAGGTTGCAAATGGGTTACAGCATTCATGTGAAATCCCCAAATTAGTTTCATAGTAGGGGTGAGTACATTGGATACTTTTTATTCCATTCTTGGGATACTTTACTAAGAAGAATATGTTCCAGCTCCATCCATGTAAACACAAAGGAGGTAAAATCTCCATCTTTCTTTAAGGCTGCATAATATTCCATGGTGTACAAGTCATGATATACCACAATTTATTAATCCATTCGTGGATCAATGGGCACTTGGGTTTTTTCCATGACTTAGCAATTGTGAATAGGGCTGCAATAAATATTCTGGTACAAATATCTTTGTTGTGACATGATTTTTGGTCTTCTGGGTATATGCCCAGTAGAGGAATTACAGGA